>APFE030406458.1:0-20809 GCA_000404065.3 Pinus taeda
TCCTTAGGAGCTAAAATCTCCTCAACCGCATGTAGATAAAGCTCCCTCTCAAGGGAACATCTCGTCGCGTTATCTGCATCAAATTTTACATCTTTATGAACCACTCTCATCTTATTAGTTGGAAGGTACACCTGATAGTTGTGAGGTGTATCAATGTACCTTACTAATATGCCCAACTTTGTTGTTGGCTCTAGCTTTTTCCATGCATCTTCCGTAACATGGAAGTAAATGGATGAACCAAAGATTATGAAGTGTGCCACATCTAGTTTCTTCCTTGAAAAATCCTCTTCCAACATACTGAGTCCTAAGAATTTGATGAGGGCTTATGTTTTGTAAATAAACAGGTGTGTTGCATGATTCAACTCATAAGTGTAAATGGTAGGCCCTGATCATGTAACATCGCCCATGCCACTCGAATAATAATATTTTCTTCCTTTCAATCACCCCATTATGTTGTGGGTTATGAGATTCTATCAACACTCATCGAATCCCTGCTGATGTATAGAAGTTTTTGAACTCATTTGACACATACTCTCCATCATTATCACTCCTGAGAACATTAACTTTCCTACCAGTATCTTTCTCAACCAGTTCTTTAAATTCACAAAACTTAGAAAAAGTATGATCTTTCTTCTACATGAAGAAGATCCAACCCTTACAAGAAAAATCATCATGAAATATCACAAAATACTTGTGCTTGGTCGTGGATGCTATCGAGAATGGTACACACACATCTAAGTGAACTCGATTGAGGATCACCTGTGCTCGATTTTCTTTGACATGAAAGGAACCTTTGGTGTGCTTCCCCAATGTACACCCTTTGCATGTGTCTACCTTCTCTAGTGTACCTTTGGGAAGACAAGTAGAAATTTGTTGTACGATATTCAAAGTGCCATGGTGCAAGTGAACCAACCTCCCGTGCCACAACTCACTGATATCTTGGCTTTGCACCTTCTCTGCTTTAGTGCTCAACGAAACACAATATTATACCTCCAAATTGTAGAGGTTCTTCACTTGAACCCTTATCCTCTTCAACTATCCCATGGCTATGTGACGAAGGAACGCCTTTCCCTTACTAAATATCACATCATAGCCTTTATCCTCCAACATGGAAACATAAACCAAGTTCTTCTTCAAACCAGGAACATACATAACATCTCACAAAGTGAGGGGAGAACTAGACTCCCTCTAAAAGGTAATTGTACCAATGCTAGTTGTGTTATACCTCCCATCACCACCCATCTCGATATGCATATGGAGATCCTTCTCCTCCAAGTTACTAAAGAGATATTTGTTACGGGTCATTTGGAAAGAAGCTCCACTGTCTAGGTACCACACACTACCCATCATCGATGACACCATACAAACAATGAGGGTAAAATCTAGTTCGAACTCTGAATCAAGAGCCTCACCTATCGCTCCTCTCGAGGTCTTCTTACCAGCCTTCTTATGCAGACACTTTGTGGCAAAATGTCCCACCTCGTGATAGTGAAAACACTTGATTTTCGTCATGTCCTTCTTCTGTTCACCCTGACAAGAATCAGATTTGGAATAGGATGACCTTCCCTTCCCTTTCTTTTCCTTACCCGCTAAGGCACAATTATCCTCATCATCATGCTTTGATGATGATCCATCTTTGGCGTTCCACCGAATCGCTTCTTGTACCAAGTTGGACCACAATCATTCCCACTCTAGTAGTTTCTCCCTCCCATTAACTAAGTTCTAGTAACTGTGCCAACTCTTGGGAAGTCCTAGAAGTGCTAAACTCACCATATCATCTTTGGCAATAGTAATCCTAATGCTTCCAAGCTCATATCAACATTCGGTGAACTTGGTAAAGTACTTCAGAATAAAATCACCTTTCTCCATCTTGATCTTTCTAAGTTTTTCCCTCAGTGTCATCTTCCTGTGGTCATTTTTATTTTGAAATAGGTTCGTCAATGCCTTCCACATTGCAAATGGAGTTTCCTTACCATGGAGATTCAAGAAAATATCATCTCAAACTCCTACAATAATCCTTCTCACTTTTCCCACACACTTTTTCCATTCAATCAGATCTTTAGCATCAGATGTTGGAGGTTTTAGAATATCATCATCTATGAATTCCTTTAGCCTGTTGTCTTTCGGTACCGCATCCATCATGTCCTTCCAATCTATGTAATTCGAGCTGCCCTCCAGGGCATACTCAAGTATCAAACCGTAGAATTCCATATTTTTGACTCTGAAGTATGAGCCTACAAATTCAATTTCACCCACACAACAAACTTGAATTATCCTCTTCTATAATGTTTTCACCTCTGTTAGCATGTAGATTTTTACTTGTAGATTCAACAGCTTATGTGATATGCTAAAACATAAGACATGAATTGATCCAGGTCGATATTGGTGGCAACCCACCTATTCCACTTGGACCCCAACATTGTCTCCTTCAATTTTCATTTTCCTTAATTGCATCACAATTTACTGTTTTGGGAATTTTTTCAGTTCCTAAACTTCTAGAGCCATTTTGAGGCCCTAAACAATGTTTTTAAGGAGAAATGAAGAGACCAAAAAAGTCCCAAATAGGATATTTGGTTTGTTTTTGGCATCCTCTTTGAGATATTTGAAACGAGGGATTATTACAGCCAAACAGAAATTGTATGACAAAGTTATGACCTAGGAAATCAATGTACCAATTTACCCAAATGTGGCCCATAGTTTTGGTGCTTGATCTCCTAGGGTTAGTGTTGGCTTAAGGGGGCCCGGCCTTGTTTTAGAGTTGTTCACACCAACCAAAAAAACCCTAATTGCTAGCCCTTTCAGAAACAACTTGTATAGCGCAGGCTACAGTCTCACTCGAAGCAATGTTGGGAGATGTTAGAACCAGGTTTCTACATCTGGAGACCATGTGATAAGTGATCTTAAGCCTTTTCCACTCAAATCTACCTTCGCACAGATCTGTATCCTTCTAGGGCCCTCTCCTGTAACTCTAAGAAAATGGCTTCTAAACCTTCGAGAAGGTCTACATTCAAACTTTATAGACCCTAAAGAGGCTTTCTATCTAGTTTCACAAACGAAATAATAACCCTAGATATGCCTTCACGCAGATCTATCCAACTCATCCGAAATCCTAATAGAATTAACCCTTATCTTCACGAAAATAGATAATTACTTAGTTCATCCATAAATATTATATATTGAATAGGTTCGCACAACATTTACACATTATTCCATAGAAAACATATCATTGAGCAACAAAACATAACATGAACCAAAATAAAAATAATACTCATAAGCCAGATAATTGTCCCAAAAATAGTCTTTATTAAGTTCAACGTTTAGTTTACAAACTTCTTCTACCCTACACACTCAACTGCGGACTTACCAAGGCCTCCTATCCACTCAATTGTAGGAGCCTTCCCCTTTCGCATAAGTACAAGAAGCAAAGCCTTCCTCCCTTAGCACTTGTTCGGAAAAATCTCTATCCTGACTTACTTACTTTTCTACTACCTCTTAGACTCGCTATGACTCAAATATATATATATTTTTTTCAATACAATACCACAGTCTACGGACCATGCGTGAGTCTCCAAAACTGACCTATCACTTACCCAATCAAGGGGTTAAATTCCCTTTGACTCCTATCTAGTTGTGCGCTCTGCATCCACATTTCGCGAAGACTTTATATCCTTTACAAAACTTTTACAAACTTTGGTTAAACTAACCCCAAAACCGACCCTGGGGACCCTTTCCCAACAGGCCCCCAACAAAAACATGGCGACTCGCCCTCGAGTCACTCGGTTGGCACCTCGATCTTGCTGTGAAGGCCGCCTAAATCGACCTGTAATGTTGTAATATCAACGAAGCTCTGCATCACATCTTGGTGCACTTCCTCTAACAATTTTTCTGTCATGGGGCCTTCTACTTTTAGGTGCATCATTTGTTGTGTCTACTGTATTTTCCTTAACTTTTCCTGAAGTGATAAAGTAAGCTAATATAATTCCTCTATCCATGGTTGTGGTCTAGCATTGAGAAGGCCCTCTTTTCTTTGTAGTTCTTCCATCTTTGACACCAACTACTTGTCTACCTGCAATCGCGCAAGGCATTGGACTGGCACCAAACTGCACACAGTCACTCATACTTCATCATACTTGCATTGTGTCTCCCAAATGTCTGTGCTGAGCTTCTGTAAGTTTGGGTCCTTCTGCAAGGTCATCCATAAGTCCATGGCCTGATCAAATAGCATCGCGTAGTCTGTGATTATGGTATCCAGTGTTCCCATGTTTTGTCATGATCATTGCTCTGTGTTTCTCCTGGACCTCTGGCAGAGTGGTGGGTTGCAATTTCAGCTGCAGCTCTGAGGTCTTCATCTAAAAATTGAATGTAACTTTACCGATCTCATCCTTCGACGCATGGAACGTAGCAGCCAATTCTCTAATTTTTGTTATAGCTGTGGCATCCTTTGGGATGTTCAACTTTGGAATTGACTTGCATGCATGCTTTATTGCTATCTCCAAGCTCTGACTTTGCGCTTGCATCTCCTTCTTTTATTTTAGTGCCTAAGCTTTCTTCGTGAACATCTGCCCATTATTTACCTTATATTCACTAATCACTGCAAGGGCGTGCTTCTCCATGATGCTTAGATCATCTAAAATTCCTTGATGCAGCGCATGGAGGGATTTAAGTGGTAGCGTGGCCAAGTTCACCTCCATATATTTAACAATACTTAATACAACATGGTCTTCCACTGATTCTGTGCAAACAAACCCTTCTGGTAAAGGTATGACTCTGAGGCCCAGACTCTATTCCATATCTGCTACTGTCCCGCTCCCTTATGCCAGGCTCACTTGCACCCCACTCACTTGAATCATGCTAGTCCTGATTTGCAGCTCATGCAGATCCTTCTGGATGCTACCCATCATATGCATATATTGTTGTTGAAACTGCTTCCATAACTATGTTGTGGTGTCTCTGACCTTGTCACTGATCTCATCGAGATCCCCTTCTATGACGACCATCAGATCAATGTGCATTTGCTTGTATGATTTATGCTTCTTTCTTGGCCCAACAGTGGTCTCCTTTTCGCGCTTCTTCACTATGAAGGGAATGCTCTACTCCTCTCCACCGTCTCCTTCCTTCTCTGAGTGTTCCGGCTCATCTGTATGATGGGAAGCCTATTTTTCAACTTCCTCTATTCCAACGCATTATGCCTCAACATTCTATTTCACAACACACTCTTTCTCAACACGCTCTTTCTCTACAGCTACCTTAGCAGCAAAATCTTTCACTTTCTATTTAGCTAATTCTCACGCTACATTTTGTGCTAATTCTTTATGCTTCTACGCAACTGATGTCTACACAGCGGAGTTGTCAGCACCCTTACTGGTACCTGTACTAAGGTATATGGGTTTGCGCCACTCTGTTGGCAAACTTCCCACGATCTCTTACACATCTGTCTTTGAGACCAAGTATGGAAGCTTGTACCATATATTCTTAGGGTCCTTCTGCACCCTGATTGATACATTGTGGAAATCAACCTTGAACTCTACAAAGGCCCTTAATTTCTTGAACAAGGTTGGGGACAACTTTGGCCACCAATTGACTAGCATCCACAGATCCATCTCCATTAAGATCCAGAAAATATTTGACTCCTTAATCCTCTCCAGACCCTTTTTTTCCCACAGTGAAGCGAACATCACTGCTTTTGGTAAATTTTCCGGCTGTGGGGGAAACTAATTTCCCTCCAGAAATCTCCATGCTACTAATACAATTAACAACAGTAGCCATGCATCATGAAATAACTTATTGTCCTCCTAAGCTTCAAGACAGTTCGTGAGGAACTCCTTACACAAATACTTCACCCAGTTATATTGTACTCCTTTTGTGCACTAGGCAACCAATGATACTACCTGCATTGGAACTTCCCCTGCGTGACATTTCCTCATAATTTTTCCTACAAGTATTTGGGCAGCGAACTGCACCACCTGGTCTTGAATAGAGTGGATAGAATATCCATGCAACTTCTTCATGAGACCAAAATTCACCTTCATCTTATTTGCTAACTCCTTTTCTCCACTTTTCCCTACAAACTCCTTGGCAGGGTCCACCCCTTTGTAGGGCAACTTTATAATATGATGGATGAGCATATTCGTAATCAAGATGGGCTCCCCAAGCCATAGGCACCCATCATGCACCAACGCGAGCAGTTGGCACACACACTATGTTGATTATTGATCTGTTAAAATGTGGCACATAGAACATGTGTAGCAATAGAACCATTTTTTGGCTTAAGGGGGCCTGACCCAGGTTCATATTTTTTCACGCCAACCAACAAAACCGTAACTGTTGTCCCTTTCGGCAACAACCTGCATAGCATAGGCTGCAGTCTCACCTGAAGTAGTACTGGGGGATGCTAGAACCAGGTTTCGACATCCAGAGACCATGTGATAAGTGATTTTAAGCCTTTGTCACTCAGATCTACCTTTGTGCAGATCTGTATCCTTCTAGGGCCCACTACTCCAACTCTAAGGAAATGGCTTCTAGACCTTCACAAATGTCTACGATTAGACTTTATAGAGCCTAAAGAGGCAGTCTATCCACTTTCACACACTAAAAAAATAACCCTAGATCTGCCTTCACGTAGATCTATCCAATTCATCTGAAATCCTAAGAAAATTAACCCTTATCTTTGCAAAAATAGATAATTACATAGTTCATGCATAAATATTATAGATTCAATAGGTTTGCGTAGCATTTACACATTATTGTAGATAAAACATATGATTGAGCGACAGAACATAACATGAACCAAAATAATAATAATACTCATAAACTAGATAATTGTCCCAAAAATAGTCTTTATTAACATCAGCATTCAGTTCACAGACTTTTCTACCCTGCGCACTCAATTGCAGGGGTCCGCGCACTCAAATGCAAACTTATCAAGGCCTCATCTCCACTCAGCTACAAGAGCCTTCCCCTTTCACCTAATTACAGGAAGCAGAGCCTTCCTTCCTTAGCACTTGTCTAGAACAATCTCTATCCTGGCTTACTTACTTGTCTACTACCTCTCGTTATGACTCAACTATATATAGCTTTTTTCAATACAATACCATGGTCCGCAGACCATGGGTGAGTCTCCAAAACCGACCAATCACTTACCCAAACAAGGGGCTAAATCCCCTTTGACTCATATCTAGTTGCACGCTCTGTATCCACATTTTGTGGAGACTTTACATCCTTTACAAAATTTTTACAAAACTTGGTTAAACTAACCCCAAAACTGACCCTGGGGACCCTATCCGAACAATTATGTTTTTGTATATTTAGGGTTTTCCATTATTTCTCAATAATAGATAGGTATTGGAGCCTCATTGTAACATAGTTTAGAGGCATGTAGCCACCACATCTCTCCTTAGAGATAAGCTACCATCGCATGAGCTAGTTTATTTCCATTCTGCTTGTAAGCATATTTCATTATTTGGATATTAATGAAATGAAGTGTTATTTATGATGCATTTTTGTAATTATGGTTATATTGTAATATTTTGCGTTCCTATTTAAGTTCGGACCAGTGGTATTAGAGTGATCTACTCTTTCTCTATTTTTTTTTGCATTTCCCTAATGAGGTCAGGGTATAAGGAGTTAGGGCTCGATCTAGTTGAACCTTTGCAAGACCAACCTCACAAACCTTGACAGCTTCCCATGGCGGAAGAAAAGAAAGACCTGGGCATATGAGATCCTTTTAAAATATTGCTCAAGAAAGCCCTCGAGCAATAGAGGTATGCGATGATGGATAACTTTTCCCAATTCCTTCGATGGCTACCCATAGGCGACGCATCTTCATCCAACACCACTATGGAGGTGCCACTCCTTTTAAGGTACAAGTTAACTTCGATATTACCATATTTGAGGGAAAAATAGATGCAGATGATGTAGATAAATGGTTGAATCTGTTGGAAGGATATTTTTTAGTTCATGACTATTCGAATAAGGAAAAGATTACTTTTTCACTTCTCAAATCTATCCCACATGTCAAGGACTGGTAGGAAACCTACTATGAACAAAAGGAAGATCTAGAGGAGGGGGAACATCTCTTCCACTCATAGATGTCGGAGAAAGGTTCTTCGTTGCATTTCATTTTCAACAATGGGAGCCAAAAGAGCCTCATTTTAGCAGATGTCGTGAAGCGGCTAGGCCTACCGATCCGAACACATCCACAGTCGTACACCATCGGGCGGCTTCAACAAGGACGAGATCTTCACGTCAGCTAGAAGTGTCATCTTCCGTACAACATCAACTCCTTCATGGATGAGGTATTGTGTGATATTGCTCCTCTCAAAGTTTGTGATCTATTATTAGGACAACAATACTTGTGGAAGCGACATGATGTATATGAATCTAGACCTCACTCTATGATTATTACTTTGGGCAATAAGTTGTATAGGATACCAGAGGTAGCCCTGCCTACCGTCATCTCTTTGATCACTGCAAAGAATTGCAGTAAGATCATTTTCAAGACCAAGAATTTATTTTTCCTTATGGTTCACCCTAAGGGCAAGAAGACGGACAAGGTCGTGGAGTAGTATATGGACATTTTTGTGTCACCTACAATGGTACCTCTGCACTGTCAGGTCAATCACACTATCGATCTGACTCCAGGGATGCCACTACCCAATGGACCAATATATTGACGCTCTATTATGGAGAACGATAAGATCAAGAGGTAGATTCAGGATTTGTTGTAGATAAGGCACATCAAGCCAATCTCATGACCTTGTGGGAACCTGATTGTATTGGTAGAGAAGAAGGACGAGACATGGAGACTCTGTATTGACTATCGGGCGCTAAACAAGATCAGTGTCCAGAATAGGTAGCTAATTTCATCTATTGATGACCTTCTTGAGAGCTCAAGGGGGCCAAATATTTCAAAAATATTGACTTGAAGTCTGGTTATCACTAGGTGCCTATGGAACCCTCTGATGTGTGGAAGTCTACCTTAAAATCCAAGGATGTCCTTTTCAAATGGTTGGTCATGCCTTTTGGGTTGACGAATGACCCTCAAACCTTCATGAGATTGATCGACAACATTTTTCGACACATCACCAATGCATTCGTGGTGGTGTATTTAGATGACATCTTGATCTTCAGCCAAAGTTGGGAAGATCAGCTCCACCATATTTAATAGGTCCTTCAAACTTTGTGACAACACAAGTTGGGTGCCAAATTGGAGAAATTCACTTTTGGCATGAACCAGGTTTAATATCAGGGGTACATCATTAATTATCAAGGTGTGCCTATGGACCCAGCCAAGATACAAGTCATTCGAGGTTGGCCAATCCCAACTACTCTAAAAGAGCCCTGCACTTTCTGGGTCTTTCCAATTTCTACAGCAGGTTCGTGTTGGTGTTCGCTCATATATCTTGGCCACTAAGTCAAGTCACCAAGGGCTGAGCGAAAGATTTTTTTTTTTTGGTATGAAACACAAGAGAAGGTGTTTTCCAAGTTGATGCATCACATCTACTCTACACAAGTGCTCACATTACTAGACCTGCAACAACCATTTGAGATTGAGACAAATGCTTTCGACTATGCTATTGGTGTGGTTCTTACTCAACAAGGGAATCAAGTGGATTACCATAGTGAGACACTTTCAGGCATAGTCCAAAAGTATCCCACTTATGAAAAAGAAACATATTCCATTGTGCAAGCATATCGTGAATGGAAGAATTACATTATGGGGAAGGAAATGGTCATACACACAGACCACTAACCCCTATAGTTCATGCAGACACAAGGGAAGTTGCAAAATGATCACCATTAGAAATGGTCCACATACCTGCAAAAAGTCCATTTGGAAATTAAGTAAAAGAAGGCCATCACCAATAATGTTAAAAATTGCCTCAGTCAACCATTAGTCATGGTGTTGATCATTGTGCTCGACTCCTGTGGGCACGAGACTTCAGGGTTGCCACATCTCTACGAGAGTGATCCAGAATTCGACAGCACATATCAGACACTCCTTGAAGGTAAGAAAGTTCCAAATTTTCACGTCCAGGATGCACTATTATGCCATGCGTGACACATCTGTGTTCCTTCAAGTGAGTGTGCTAAGATGATTTGGGAGGTGCACTACAGTTGGATCATTAGACATCTTGGAGTAGAGAAAATAGTGGCATTACTGGAGAAGTATTTTTATTGGCTAAAACTTCGTTCAGATGTTGGGAGGTACATTAAATCTTGCACTGTTTGTTCCATTTCTAAATCAACCATCAAGAAACAACACCTACTCATATTCCTACTCCTATTCGACCTTGGGAATCCATCTCCATGGATTACATGTTGGACCTTCCTTCTATTAAGGACAACAACAATTGTGTTTTCGTGGTTGCCAATAGATTCTCTAAGATGGCCATTATGGCGGCCTACAAAAAGAGTATCACAATAGAGGCCACTGCTAAGATCTTCTTTAAGCGAGTGTGGGTACACTTTGGGATCCCACAGTCCATTGTCTCTGATCAGGACAACAAATTTCTGAGAGCATTTTGGTCAAGTCTTTGGTCAATGCTGGATACCAAACTCACTAAGTCCATTACTTTCCATCCCCAAACTAATGGCCAAACAAAATTCGTCATCAGGATGATCATATACATCCTTCACATGTACAACTTGAAGCATCCATGCATAAGGTATAAAAGCCTTCCCTATGTTCAGTAGATCTACAACATAGCTCTCCATAGATCAACAAGCCAAGACCTCTTTCAGGTAGGGTTGGGATTTCAACCATTATGTCCCATTGATGTAGCCATACCATTTGCAACTACTCATGGATATTCGACTCATGTCAAATCCGAAGTCGACAGGGATAACAACTTCATTGAATGCATTCAACACATCTGCTAGTGGGTCCATCATATATTGGACAAAGCCAATGCTAAGTACAAGTAGTGCCATGATCAGCATTGGGAGTCGCACAAGTCCGAGGTGGGAGACAAAGTTTGGCTAGATTTGCAGAAGGAGCACCGCGTTGGACCCTATCACAAGATTTGCCTACAATCATATGGGCCATACACCATGACTAAGGATGTAGGGGACAATTCCTTTGAGGTCAACATTCCACTGTTCCTTGGTCTACACCCTGTGTTCAATGTAGACTCCCTTCGGCCATACTTTCCACCATTGCTGCACACATCTGACATTGCATAACAAGTCACACCAACAGAGATAAACCTAGACTAAATGGAATAGAAAATAACTGATAGGATCATGGACACATATATCAAGAACACTTGCCAATAGAATATTCAATTTTATCGAGTTGTAAAAGCTGGCTAACTCCTACACCAAGGCAAGTGGCTCACTAGGGACCAAGTTCAAAAGAAGTTTCCCCATCTCTTGGAGGCATTCAATGCAATGGGGACCATTATTTCCTAAGTGGGGAGGACCGAACCAGGTGGATATTGGTGGCCACCCTACCATTCCACTTGGACCTCCAACACTGTCTCTTTTAGTTTTTTAGTTTCCTTAATGTAATATCCTTGGTGAAAATTTCATGTAATAAAAGTTAAGAAAGGAAAAATAAGACCATGGTTAAGGGACACTTATTCCAAGCTGAATGTTGGGAAAAGGTATCCTAGTGGGCGTCACTAGATGTGTGTTTTGGCTAAGGAAAATTGGAAAAGGATAAGGTAAAGACATTAAAAGGAAAAAATCAATTTTTGGTACATTTATTTATGAAAATAAAAAGAAAATAGGAGAAAAGGAAGGTAAAAGGTCACAAGTTGCATGTGAGGAGGAAATTGAAGGAAAATAATGGAAAATGAAGAAAATAGAGGTCTCATTCATAAAAGGGCTTCTGAGGATGAGTTCGTAACCTTTTGTTAGTTCAAGATTAAATATCTCTCATTATTTTCCCTCTCTCTCTCACTCTTGGTCACTTAGATTTTTCTTGGCGCACTCTAGTTTTGGATCAAGGAAGGAAAAGCAAGCAAAGGGAAAGGAAGGAAAGCAAGGATCGAGGAAAGGAAATCAGGATAAAGTAGCTTCAGATGGAATAATTGCAGGTAACCTTTTTCATGTGTGATTTCCTTACCGGTTTGGACATGCATGGCGTTTAGTGAAAATTTTAAGGATGAAAATTTATCTTAAAGTTTAGAAACCTTAGTGAAACTCGCTAGTCTCAAACATACAAACTATAAAAAGTTTGATGATATTCTTGTAAAAATATTCAATTTTTTTATGATTTTATATAGCCTTTACAAAACTCCGACGAATTTTAAGGTAAAATAGTTTTATACTATAAAATTTGGGCAAATCATTTTTAGAAAAAATGGAAATTAGTGAATCGTTTTTTGGAAAAAGCATGGAAAATTAGCCCACCTACGAATATTAGCCCCTAAAATTTTCCATGATGGCATTTCATGTTGGTGTATGGTTCTCTTTTTGTCGGTGGCATGGTTTTGTTGGCTTATGACAGTGGTTTTCAGCCTAGCCTTGCCTTTTTCTGGATGCCATGGTATGTTGGGATGTTTATCTCGATTTTGGGCTTTGGTTTGTTGGATGGATTTCGAAGTTTGGGGCGGTGGTGGTCTCAAGTTTCATTCCCAAAGGCCTATTGTGCTATTCAAGAACCCCCACATTTATTGGTATAATAGATCATATTCTATTAATAAATGGGGACCCATGATAAAATCCTTGAAAAATAAATTTAGCACTTAGACACTTTCTTTTAAGCTTTTTTAATAAAGCAAGATATCGAGTCAAAACCCTTTGAAAGCTAGTAATCCTCACCTTTTCACATATAACTCAACCAAGTGTGTCAAAAGCCTTATTAACAAGAAACATTCATGAAAATCGATTAAAAGAATCGTCGCACTTAACTTAAATATCATTAAGATTTTTAGTTAAGAAAAAGATAATACCTGAGGCATTTCCTATTAAAATAAAGCCTGTATCGCATATAGTCATTCACAAAGGGCACACTCTCACAAAGCATGTTGAAACTTACGAAATGTGATATTGCGATGAGATGGTCAACCTTATCGCATCATGTAAGAACACTTAGGAAAGGTTTGAAATCTTACGAACTGTGTGATGTTGCGAAATGCTATAAAAGCCTGGACCCGATAGAACCCAATATCATAAAATGATGATTAAAGTCCATCGTGTGATGAAAATCACTTTATAAGGTAAATATATTTGAATAATTAAGAACACACCACTTATCTCACATCTCGCATCCCGTAGTAACTTAAGGAACTTTAAGAAAGCACACAATAAAACATGTGAAATATGATTTACGACATTGCATCACAATCGCAAAATCGACATTCTCGCAACTTAAGTCTACCACCTTAAAAGCCATCCTTACCATTTTGTGATGCAATAAATTAATGAGCAATAAAAGTAGTGAGAAGGTGTTGGCTTGATGGGGCCTGACTCAAGTTTAGAAGTGAATTAGCTAAACAAATCCCAAAACAACCGGCCCTTTCGGAAATAGCCTACGATGTGCAGACTAAGGTCTCACCCAAGGTAGTATGGGATGGTGTTGGAACCAGGTTTCTACACCCTAGGGATTTCTAGATGAAGTTTACTGGAGGTTCAAGAACCAAACCTGTGCTCTTACGTTGCTTCGTGCAGTTATTTATCCTTCGTGCAACTATCAAACCTTTGTGTCCTGTGCAACTGCTTCGCGCAACTCTATAAGGAGTGCGACGAAGTGTTATCTTACTCTTGTAACTTACTGTGCTTACTTAGCGTAGTTATTAATTAATTTGAGTGGGCCCAATACTTTCATTTATTAGTCAATACTTACATAGATGCACACAAACATTAAACTGTAAACAGATACATAAAAGGAACAGATACATAGATACGTGATAATTCAAAATCAACTTAGCTTTTATTACTTTTTCTTTCTTCAGTTACAATCCGACACCTGCCCTGCACACTCAGTTGCAGGGGTCTGTGCACTTAGCTGTGGAATTTATGCCTTTGCGCACTTAGTGTCAGAGCCTCTACCTACTCCTACTACCTAGAATCAGACTTACAAATGTAGAGCTACTATGTCGTACTCATGATCTATTAAAAATTCGTTAAAACTTGACTGAATTTACATCTTAGAGCCTTGCTCTATTTATACAATCCCATGGTCTGCGGACCATGGGTAGGCCAACCTTACAATCTATCACTTTACATACAAAAGGGCAGACAACCTTTGACTTGACTCGATACTTCGGGCTCCATGCACTTCGCGGAGACTTTACATCACAATTTGACCCAAAACTTCGGGCTTTAAGCCCCAAAAATCTTACGTAGGGGACCCGATTCCCAACAGGCCCCCAACACAAACATCATGACTTGCCCTCGAGTCAGTCCGCCGGTGTCGCAAGTTGTGTTGCCAAGGCTTCACGTCTGCCATCTCTGTGAGTGATGCAATACAATCTGTTGCTCCATCATTGCCTCCTGCAACGCTTCTTCAAGCTCTTGCTCCATTGCCCCTACTAATTCGCTTAACTTATGATGCTCATTCTGCTCTATGACAAATCATAGGATTTTATCTCTAGCAGAGATTTCAAATGTGTAAATTGTTGGTGTAAGGGTAGTAAGCTTGCAATCTCTGATTCAATTTACTCAACCCATCATACATTGATAGATTGCGCACCTCTGTGTTTACATAGTGCAGTGATCTCATCATCGTATTACAGTTAAGCATAGTCACTTCATGCAATCGATACTACCATCACTCTATTTCCTCATTTGAATATGAAGTACATGAGCTTTCGCGCTCTGATGTAATTCTTCCATCTGCAGTCGAATTCACCCAATCTTGTTCTCGCTCGGTTATTTTATAGATACAATCAAGCTCATCATCATTATCTTCGTCGTCGCGCACCGACTCAATGTATCATGTGCCTTCAGTAGGATCTAATGGTACAACTACCACAATGCCTTTTTCTCAAAAATCATCTTGCACTTCTTCAAGTTAATTATTCCATTTATATCAGTAGCCCAATCGATGCCTAACAACGCGGGATAGGGATTTCTATCATCAACAATCTCTATTACTTCAACATCGGCTAACACACTTGCTCCCTCAATGTCGACAGTTACTCCTTGTAGTCTCCCCATAGGTATGATCTTCTACTGGTTCACCATGCATAATTGAATAGGAGACCATTGTAGTGCAGGCTTGCCCATTCGTTCCCATGTTTACTTTGGCAACACATTCGCATCGGATCCCAAGTCCAAAATGACCTGGTCCATTTCGAATTCTTCGATATGCATGATCAATCTCATTTCTCTTCCAGTGCGTGATGCATGCTTTCCTACATTTCATATCATGCGCAGTTCTCCTGTCCCGGTGCATCTATTGATCAATTCCTGTAGGCCTTTTACCATCCTGCTGTCATGCAGCAGTTTCATGCATGTCTCCAAAAAGGTAGCGAGCATCGAAGGATCCATTTCTGATTCATGTAAATCATTGCTACCTGAAGGGGAGACCTCAACAAAGATCTTCATAGCTTCCATAAAGGTTTCCTTCACGCGCTCCAAATCGAACTCAGGTTCCTTGCAGGAGCCTTGCAAACCCATGTATCTTCCTCAAGCTTCTTCCCCTTATTGTCCCCTATGGTCGCGTCACTTCTGAGCATCATGTTAACATTGGGATCATCCTCATGGGATTCAGCTCACATCATCTGTACATTCTAGGTTGGGGTAGGCTGCAGCACCGCTTTCTTGCGCATCTTCGTGATCAAGGTAGGATAATCCTTTCTCTCATGATTGAATTGGTTACAATATAAACACAATGTCCTAGTAGGATTTGTACAATCACGAGCACAGTGACTAGGCCCTCCACAATTATAGTGAATCAACTGTCCGCAACCCCATCCAGGTCCCATTCCTCCTCTTCCTCGACCACGCCCCTGAAATCTAGTGTGCGGCATGGCCACGTTCGGATGCAAACCTCGCATCTTGGTCTACATTCTATAATTAGAGGTCTGATCCATCATTAACTCAAAACTTCTGCAAGTGCACTCATCATGTCCCATTGATCTGCATAAATTACAAAATAGTTGCTGCAATATCTGTGTATACTTCTGTAATAAGTGAAAATTATCCGTATTATGCTTTCCTCCTACTTGATAGATCACGCACCATAATGCAGGTGTCACACTGGGTCTGACTTGTGCTTTTGGTCTTAACAGCATAGGTCCTCCTATTTCCAAGTAGTTCGTGAACCCTGGACAATGATCCTTATCATGCCCTTGACCCTTATATTTAACACACCAGACTTCCTCGCACACTTCTGGTTGCGATGTCTTATCTTTCTTCAAACTCTGCATTTCCCAACACAGGTTCTGTAACTGAGCGTGAATATATTGTACTCCCAATCTTGGATCCTGAATAGGTGTCTTGTGCAGTCTCATTACCATTTCTAGAGCCTCTGCCTATGTGGAAAGTTTCTATTGTGATAGCGCAGTCCTCAAATGTGGCGATAATGAAGCTACAAACCAGGCGCGGTGTTGTTCATCAGTCAAAGTCATATTTGTTTCGCGAATCATGCTTTTCAATCTTTGATCCAAGTCCCAGGGAGTCTTGCTTGGAAGCATCGCGATCTCCTTAAACCCAATAATCAATTTTGTTTCTGACTTCGGCCTGTTGTATTCCCTGTTCAGCGCAGTCTAAATTTCCGCAATCCCTACATTCGGATAGTCATTGGAATGTTTAATATACCATGTCAGTGCGCAGTCCTACAATGTGCTAACTAGAGTTGACTTCTTTATATTATTGTCCGCTACGCCATGCGCTTCCCATACTACTTTTACCATGAACCAAAATTGGTCCAGATCTTCGTTCCCTACTCCTTTGAACACCAGGAGCTTGATCGCATTTTCCATACTAGATTGCACAGGTGGTGGAGGTGGAGTGGGTGGGGATGGAGGTGAAAAAGGTGAGGAGAGTGGCGGTGCAGGTGGTTGTCGCAATCGCGGAATCCTCTACTTGATCAAACTTACTGCGCTCAATGGTGAAACTTCTTTGGATTCTTCGTCGCTCTCCCTTCATGGAGAAATCAAAGGGCTATTCTCTATTTCTGCGCTATTCATGTTTCTATAAGGTCTTCAACTTTGCATAGTCCCAGACATCAATTTATTTTCATAACCCATTTTTCGCACAATAGCATTTTAATCCAAGTGTTCAGAAGCTTGATGTACTTACCTCACAGTCCCTTAAGGAAGCATCACTCTGCCTCGCTGTAGCTGACAGTGGTATCTATCGTGAACTCAGTGATAAATCTGCCTATAATCCAATCAAGCCAGTGGTTGACAGTGTGTGCGATATTCTTTCCCAAGGCTTCTAATTTGCACGCTAATTCCAGAGTCCACACTATTGGTTTATCCAGTCTACACCTTCCTTGGCTATCTGTTAACTTTGTGATCCACTCATATAGTTCCATTGGGAAGGAGGGAAAGAAAATCTCGTGTATTTTAGTGTACAGATAGTGACCCAAACACTATTCCTTAAATATTCACGGATATCTATTTTCTGGCATCGCAAACTCATGTATATTCTTATCCAACCATTCTTCAAGCTCTTTCTTCGACGGATTCTAGTGTTCTAACATCAGACATTCCTTAGGAAGATCCTGGTCCCAGCAACAGAACCATTTGTTGGCTTGATTGGGCCTGACCCAGGTTTAGAAGTGAATTATCCAAACAAATACCAAAACTACCAGCCCTTTCGGTGACAGCCTGTGGTGTGTGGACTAAGGTCTCACTCGAGGTAGTATAGGAGGGTGCTGGAACCAGGTTTCCACACCCTAGGGATGTCTAAATCAAGTTTACTAGAGGTTTGTGAACCAAAACTATGCTCTTACGTTGCTTCATGCAGTTATTTATCCTTCGCGTAGCTATCAAACCTTTGTGTCCTGTGCAACTGCTTCACGCAGCTCTATAAGGAGCGCGACAAAGTATTATCTTACTCTTGTACCTTACTGTGCTTATTTAGTATAGTTATTAATTAATTTGAGTGGGCCTGATACTTTCATTTATTAGTCAATACTTATATAGATGCGCGCAAACATTAAACTGTAAATAGATGCATAAAAGGAACAGATACACAGATACACAATAATTCAAAATCAACTTAGCTTTTATTACTTTGTCTTTCTTCAGTTACAATCCGACACCTGCCTTGCGTACTCAACAGCAGGGGTTCGTGCACTTAGCTGCAGACTCTAGGCCTCTACGCACTCAGTTGCAGAGCCTCTTCCTACTCCTACTACCCATACTCAGACTTACAGATGCATAGCTACTATGTCGTACTCATGACCTATCAAAACTTTTTTAAAACTTGACTGACTTTAAATCTTAGAGCCTCGCTCTATTCATACAATCCCATGGTCCATGGACCATGGGTAGGATGACCTTACAATATATCACTTTACATACAAAAGGGCAGACAATCCTTTGACTTGACTCCATAATTTGTGCTTCGCGCACTTTGTGGAGACTTTACATCACAATTTGACCCAAAACTTCGGGCTTTAAGCCCCAAAACTCTTACACGGGGAACCCAATTCCCAACATAAGGGACCATTGGTGGCTATTTCATATAGGTTAATGGAATTTATGATAAAAAGCAGCTCAATGTGATACAACACCTTTTCATCTACATTTAATTAAAATTCCTTTCTTGTCACCTTTTCAGGTTATATGTATCATTCATTCTCATTGTCATTCTTACTTTTGTTTATCTAATAACTTCCACTTTGCTCCATCTCTGGAAAAATCTAAAGGGAGCATTGTTGGAAACAATGGGAAAAAAGGGGAAGGAAGATTCATCTAAGAAATTAGAAAAGATTCCTCTTTTCTTCAATACTACATGTAGCAGAGACGAAGGAACTACAACTGGGGAGGCTATGTACAATTTATTAGAAGAAGAGCACCCAAGGTCACTAGAAACAAAGGCCATGGAAGATTCCCAAGAGTCATCTGATGCCTCCTATTTCGAGACATCATGCTCTTCCCTGCATGACCAAAGATAATCCCATATATTGACATGGTCAAGTGGGTAATTGACGAGGAAGACATTGTATACGAAACATTCAGGAATCACAGGAAAGAGGTCATAGCGTCTTTTTCAGTAGACAACCTGTGAATCATGTACTAGTTACCAGAGACGCAAAAGCTCTACAACAAATAGTTCCTTGAGAAATTTTCCAAGGAGAATGAAGACCTAGTAGACATCACACAAATCTAGACATAAAACGAAGGCAAGCTCAAATGGGATAAAATGGGTATGTACTCTACAACATCTATTTCTCCCCGTTCTAGTTTCTCAGCAACAATGCTATGTAGATTGTTCAATAAACCTGAAAGCACCAATTTTTCTCTGGAATGGATCCCATTAATAGATGCAGCCATGAATGCAACGATAATGAACTAGGCTCAAATTTTGTTAGATAATTTAGCGAAGATCATTATGGAATATAGGAGAAAAATAAGTCCCACTTTAAGGGTTTATCCCTAGTTTTTTATGAGTGCTTTTGGAATGGATGCAATCTGTTTTAATTCTAAATTTCCCATTATGGGATGGAAGTGGATTGTTCAAGACCCGCTTCCTATCCATGTGTACCATAAGACTTTGTGGGAATCTCAGTTTCACCCCCATTTTTACAAAATTTTCCAAGGAGTCATGCTCCCCATCCATAAAGAAATATACAATAGAACCTCCCCTAGGTTTTCTAAAGAGGCCAAAGTGGATATCTTGCCAGTAGCTTGATGGTTTAGGGAGGAGACATTCACCTATATCGGAGTATTTGGGAGCATTTATTCACCGCATGTTCTCCCATATTACATCCCTGACAAATTATTGGCCAGGCAAATAGCCTACCAAATAGCAGGGGAAGGTGGATTAAGCAGAGGACTGAAAGAACAGAAGGCCATTTGGCCTACATTTCCATTTCAATGTGGTGCATTTGTGCTACATGATTTTGTACATGCATGAAAAGAAGCAGAGATTATTAAATCTCTAAAATTAGCTACATTTCCATGAAGGCTGTATGACCTGGATGACACTATTAATAATTTTACTACTATGGTGACAGTAAAACCACTCACCCATGAAGGGGACCCTTTGATGACCTCTTCCTACATGCAGAAACATATTCACAAGTGTTGCATTTGGCATCGACACATTTTTCACCAGATGATCCTAGAGCTTTCCATGTGTATAGGGAAAAAAGATTATTGAAGGTCCCATTGGAACTATTGCAGATAGAACCAATAAGGGAGCCAACTCCCAGCACATAAGATAGGATGACAGCTCCAAAGAACATTTTGAAGAAGAAACCCAAGAGAGATCTACACATGAGTCAGAGCACTCAGAGCAACAATCTCAAAATGTGTAGGTTTTAACCCCATACAAAAATTACCTGCATACGAATTCTAAAATACAAAAAATAAATAATGCGAGAGCATAACACATAAAACACATATACACAGAGATTTTCCCCTGGATCTTAGAATCGGGACTACCATCTTGATTTTTCATTATGTTCCTTTCAATGTTACAATACATATTTATACATGTTGAAGCATCCAATACCATGGACCGAAAACCATCGCATCCAATACCATGGACCAAAAACCATGCAATCATCGCAATGAAGGGGGGGCTCTGTCCCCCTTCTAATCCCCCAATTAACTATTCCAGCTAGTCGTGGAAAGAATATAACACAACCCAACATTCTCCCACTTGTTGTTTTCTTTCCACAGGAGAGCTTAGTCATTTATCCAGCCCTGCAACGCCCATTGTTTCTCTACACCAA
>APFE030406458.1:25602-37124 GCA_000404065.3 Pinus taeda
CCCCCTTCTAACCCCCTGGTTAACTACGTTGGTTAGTCATGGAAATAATATAACACAACCCAAAAAAATGGAGGAGGACATAGAAATAATGAGTCTGAAATGGACACAGCTGGAACTACAAAGGAAACAACCAAGAAAAATTCAACAAAGAAACAAGAATAAATTTTCTTTGCATCAACTCAGTTAGGAAAGAGCCCAAATATTGACTTGGAATAGGAATGGAAATAGTTCAACAAGATGCTTCACATAGATTCAAACCTTGAGAAAACATCTGAGATATAGACTTCTAAGCAAATCCAACACAATTCAAATTTGGAAACAATAGAGGAAGGAGTTAAGGACACTCAAAATGTTCAAATCATTCCTATTATGCCCACTTCAGAAATTGTTTTGAGAGTTGAAGAAATACCTTGACTAGATTTATTTTATAGTCCCACACACAAAGTTGTAGTCAAGAGACAGAGGAAGAAAATAAATCTAGATGTTGTAACTGTTACAACTTCCAAAAATGAACCAATGGACATCATTTGGAAGGACTCGCCCATGGACCCATCTGAAAATCTCACAAAATTTTCACAATGCACAGGAGTCTATGCCACAACAACTATTGATAAAGTGACAGAGTTCCAATTGATGCTTAAGAAAAAATAAAAAGGAATTCTGCTATTAGAACAACAATTAGCTCAGGAAAAATCCAATCAACAAGTGGAATTACATGTAGCCCAGCTCCAGCATGAATTTGAACAAATGGGAATCCAACATCAGGCCAGCCTAGCAGAAAGAGATGGATGGATACAAGATATAATAGATAATTTTAAGGATAATCCCCAAATCGATGAGTTCATAACTCCCAACTAATGCAGGAGAAGGAAGTAATTTTCCAGAAGATTTCACAGATAAGTCCTTACTGTGAAACCAATGATTACCTAACAAACCAAGATGTTAACATGAGACTTGAGTATCATGAAATTTGTAAAAGGATTTCTGACTTTATCACCTAGAAAGAATTAAAGGATGGGAGAAAGGATGAATTGCCGAAATTGGAGGAATCTCACAAAGACATCCTTTTCACACATTGGGATTCTCGGTTGAAGCAAACAGAAAGGGAAACAATGATAGCAACGACAGCAAGAAACAACGTAATTGAAGCCATCAATGAAAATATGCATGGCGCCAACCTGGTTACAAAATGTGTACTGGGATTTCTTCCAAATCTCAAACAGTTAGAGCAGCAGTGGAAGTAGGAAGTCCAGGAAAAGGAGGAGGTGATCAGACAGCTAGGCAAGCTGAATTAGGAAGCATACTGCCAGTTTTTAGTGAAACCATACAGTCAGTGGATGACTTTGAGGTGCTTAACAACCTCAACACAAAAGATGGTGCCAACACTAAAAGACGCTATATTTTATGCGTAGTTAAAATCTATGATCGACCAACCGACTCAGCTCAAGCCTATGATAGATATTTACGATCTCAGAGAGCATGTACAAAGGAGTTATTCGTTTAGTTTATTTTTATTTTATTTTTATTTTTGCATAATCTGAGGAAGGTCATTTAAACCTCCTCAACTATTTTTTGTAATAGTCTATTTTAAGACCTATAGTTTAGTATTTAAACCCCTCTCATGCATTTAGAGAGGGGTCCAAAAATTTTATCAGAAAGATTCTTCGAAAAAATTCAATTCTATACTTTTGAGGATGTTTTGATGGAATGAATGGAAGATGATCTATTTTCTTTCAAATATCTAACGTACTCTACTGAAATGCACTTTTGTACTCTTAAAATGTGTTGGATTGATTGATATTGGATTAATATTGTTGAAACACATGAGTAGGACTCATCATATATGGTACTTGTATCTTATGATCTTGTTTTATTTATGTATCAGGCAATAACTCTTCTTTAAATTTCTTTATGTGTGAAATTCTGAATTACAGTTTAGCATTATTTCACTTTTGTATGATGTAGGCTTTAACTTTATTCTGAATACATGAATGATTTTATATGTGATATATCTTTCACAATTGTTTTGTCTAACTATTTATCCAAAATGACTATTGTTAAACGATTTCACTTCCTATTGCAGTTGAATGATCTATATTACCAATTGTTGTAGGAAATCACTATAGATCACATATTGTATTTAATTCCCGAGTATATTTATAGCTAAATAGTGTTAAACCAGGATATATGCATTTGTTTAATAGTTAGAATAGATTACACTTAGCTCAGCCATTCTCCCGTTACATCATATATCTCCCCGTCAACACTATCAAAATCTTTTTTGGGAAATTGGTCCCATTATCCCCAGTTAGAGCCACTACACCAAATGGAAAAGGAGATGCTAACCAAGGTCCAGATCAGGTGGTTTTCCCCCATGTTGTGGCAACGATTTTCGAGGCTTCAACATTTGGCGCTAAAAGAAGGGAATAAATATGAATGGCAAGTAAATTCAAATCAATAGGCCATTATAAGAGTAAAACTCCCTCACCATCCCCTCCAACTTATTGATCGCATTCCAAATCTCAAAATCCTAAGTGAGGAGTTGTAAAGAAAACTTTAGAACCACTATTGTGATCTCAAAGAAGTCAAATCAATCTTCTTCTATAGAAATCCCTGATGTTCAGTCTTTGATCCATAAGCTACAGGGGATTTCAATAGCTCAAGAATAATTTGAGTTATCCCAAGCTAGTGTTTCTTCTCATTTTCCCTCATCTCAAAGGTTAACTAGAGCACAAAGTGAAAATTTTGAGATCCCCCCATTTGAATTCCCTCTACCAAACCGTAAGAGAGCTAAGAAGACACAACATGAATCCCATAGTGAGGTTCTCTCATCATCACCTCAAACATCCTCATTCATTCCATCCACTCGATCACAAAATCAACCATCCACCTCACAACTCTAGATCATGGTATACACCGGTACTGGAGCACAAGCCTCCTCTACCTAATCACCTTCAAATACAAGAACATATTCCTCTACAAAAATAACTACGATGGTTCAAAACCCACAAAGGACATGGAAAAATCCAGGAGATGCTCGGATGGCAGGACCCTTACATCCATTGCCCACCCATCTAGAAAAATGGTTACCAAAGTTTAATCCTGATGATGGCTTACCAACTGAAGCACTCATAAACAATTTTATGTTGTCCATAAACCTCAACGAAGTAGTGGAAGAAAATGAAGTTGTAATATTATTCCCTTATAACTTACAAGGATTAGTATGGTCATGGTACTTTTCATTATCATCAGGTTCCATTAATAGTTGGGATGCCTTTCAAGAGCAGCTCCTAACCAAGTTTGGTGATGATAGATCAATGACTACTCTTATCAATGATTTCTCCAACTTGAAAGCCGAACCTAGGGAACCAATTAAGGAATTCAATTCACATTTTAACAAGTTAATGAATAAATTCTGAACGACATCTAAGCCCAGCGATGATGTCCAAAATGAATGGTACATTTCTACCCTTCCCTCAAACACAACTATTTTAGTCAATAGAGTTGCCAAACCAACTTTGGAAAAAAACATGAAAGAAGCCATAGCTATAGAAAAACGTATTTTAGCCTTAAATAAGAAGAATGTGGTAGAAGAACGAAATACAAGAAAGTAAATTTTAGGGATGAATCCAAGAAAAGACCCCCTAAAGATCCTTTTGATCTTGAAGGTCTACAAAATTTCCTTAAAACAATGTCCAATGAAATGGTTGATATCAAGGAACAGGTAGTAGAGACTTCCTCAAAGAAATCTTTCAGACCATACAAAAGAAATCCCTCCTCTGATACTAAGCCTCCAAGCACCATATCAAATGTTGAATCAAATGTGGAGGAAGAAGAAGTATCAACAACTGAAGAACAAACAGATGATGAAGAAGTAGTCGAGTTACAAGGAATGTGGAATTTTATCCTTCCTAATGAAGAAGCACAAGAAGCACTACCTATTGAGTAGAATCCCTGTTTATTTTCCACAAACAAATCCAAAGAAGAAGGTATCAACTTTGAATCCCAAAGGCAAATAAATAGGTAAGAAATATTCATCTAAATCCACTCAAACCGCTCCTCAAACAAATTCTTCACCTTCAACTAAAACCCTACTAGTCTCTGATGAAATGGAATACAACATAGTAGAAGATATGAAAAAGACTAGGTCAAATATCACATTCCATGAGCTTAGCAAGTTAAAACATCAACAGAAGATATTTTTCAAAGATCTAAAAGCAGTCCCTACTTCCTTGCTTCCCGCCACTGTAATCTCGCAAGCTGCCCAAGAAATGGGAAGGCCTCCTAATACCTCATTAGACAGAATCAGTCCTACTGATATCTCTCTAATAGGAGGAAGATCCAAATCCCATACTCCATTTATTTTAACTTTTGAGGTTTTCAACAAGAATCTACATAATTGTTTAGTTGATTCTGGAGCTTCATCCAACATATTACCAAGAACAATTTGTGCAAAATTAAATGTGGAGCCCCAAATATATGTTGTTCGCATTGTGCAGTTAGACTGATCCCAACTCGAAGTTATAGGAGAACTCAATCAAGTCACTATTAGTGTATCATCAAACCTGAAAGTGTGTCAAGTCATTGACATTCTTGTGGCTGATATCCCCAAGTTTTATGGCTTAATCCTTAGTAGAGATTGGTCAGAAAATATTCATGGTTATTTTGCAACTGCCTGGTCCCACATGTGGCTTCCCTATAATGGTAAGCCAAATCAAATAAGGGTTGACCATGAAAAACATCAAAAGTATATCATTACAGAATTAGAGGGAGAGAATGAGACAGATGCATATAACAACAATATCATCAGAAACTACTCAGTTGAATCATTTCTAGGAAATTTTAATGTAAATACTTCACCCTTCTTGGAAAATTCTGTTATATCTCAAGTTGAAAATTATTCTCAAACAAATTCTTCTAAGTGTATAAATTTTGTAGATAAACCTATAGTTAGCTCTTTATTTTGGAAATTATTTTTTGATGGATCCAAATCTAACGATGGAGCCAGAGCAGGATGCATATTAGTTAGCGTAGAAGGAGAAAAAACTATGTTAGCATGTAGGCTTGAATTTGAATGCACAAACAACACTGTCGAATATGAAGCATTGGTTCAAGGTCTGTATAAATCCATCGCCCTTAATATCAAACATCTTCAAGTGTTTGGAAATTCAGAAATTGTGATAAAACATATAAGAAGTACTATACATTGTTTGTTTCGACATTTGAAACATTATCAATCATTAGTCCAGGACCTCACTTCTCACTTTACAACGTTTAATGTTTACCTTATCCCAAGACTCCAAAATGCAAGTGCCGATATTTTGGCTAATGTTGCATCCAAGCTCATTCCACGAGGAGATTATAGCTCTAATCGCTTTTCTATTGAATTGTTTTTTAGGCCTTCTATTCCTGATAATATTACCAATTGGCGAGTCTTTAATAATGATTCAGATATCAGAAGTTTTCTAACATCTGAAGGTTCTTATGATGATTAGATAATAGATGAATATCAACATGACTCCGAGCTTATGAAAGAAAATACTATGAATTCCATACCTAAGTCTGTGGTTAAGCTAGAGGAATTATATGATCTCAAGGACAGATTCAAAAATCCGACTAACTCAAAACTCCAAAGTTCAACTTTGAGGTTTGAATTAGTTAATCTTGGAACTGACCTTAAGCCTTAGAATATTAATCTAGGACTTGGTCTTAAACCAGATGAAAAATTAACCTTCATTCATTTGTTGAAGAAATACAAGAATGTCTTTTCTTGGAACTATGAAGACCTTAAGATATATGACACTCCCATAATTCAACATACCATCCCCATGATATTTGATGAAAAACCCATGCAGAAAAAGCTATGAAAGATCCATCCAAATTTAGAAAATCAGATCAAATCTGAATTGAATAAGCTGCTCAAAGCCAAAATTATATTTCCTATCAGGCACTCAATGTGGGTTTCTAGCCTTGTTCCCGTCAGAAAAAAGAATGGTGATGTTCGGATATGTATAGACTTTCACAATCTCAACAAAGCTTGTCAGAAGGAAAATTTCCCATTACCTCCTATGGAACAGATACTACAATCAGTTGCAGGTTTAAAACTAATGTCTTTTCTAGATGGATTCTTAGGTTACAATTAGATTCTAGTACATCCAGATGACCGGCTAAAGACTATGTTTTGAACCAAATGGGGCACCTATGCCTATCAAAAGATGTCATTTGGGTTAATCAATGCTGGTGCCACATTTCAAAGAGCCATGGACATAGATTTCAAAGGCTTGGTTAATAAATCAGTGGTAATCTATTTAGATGATATAACTATGTACTAAAAAATGTGTGGTAATAATTTAAAGGATTTAAAACAAATATTTGAGTGTTGTCAAAGGTATCGAATTTCTCTCAATACCAAGAAATATTTATTTGCTTTAAGTGAAGGAAATCTCCTTGGATTTATTGTATCCAAAGAAAGAATTCACATTGATCTTGATATGATAAGAGAAATTTCTAGAATCCCTTTACCTCATAACAAGAAATCCATGTAATCTTTCCTAGGTCAGATAAATTTTGTCAACATTTTTGAACCTGACTTTTCGCGAATAGTTTTACCTCTCCAATCTATGATTAAGAAAAAATATCTTTTTAAATGGGGACATACTGAGCATGAAGCCTTTGATCTAATTAAACAACCAATCATAAATTATCCCTCAGTAACAACCCCGAATTTTTCTAGTCATTTGATTTTATATATCTTTGCTTCCGATAAATCATATGCAGCTATATTAACGCAAGACAATGATGACAAAACCAAAGCACCAATTTCTTTCTTTAGCTCCAATTTGCAGGGGGCTGAATTAAACTATACAGATGTTGAAAAACAAGTTTTCGTTTTTTTCAAATCAATAAAGAATTTCAGAGCCTTTCTCCTCAAAACTCACACCAAGGTAGTAGTCTCGTTCTCAACAGTAAGAAATTTATTAATACAAAGAGATGTAGGTGAGAAAAGGGAAAATTGGGTAACAACACTGCAAGAATATGACATTGAGATTAGACCAACCAAAATTATAAAAGGTCAAGGTTTTTGCATAATGTTAGTAGGAGCATCCAACTTACCAGCACTACAATATTCAAGTGATATACAAGTATATGAGCTAATCATCAATGACACTGAATCCAAATATGTTGCTATCATCTTTTATTTGAAAAATGGATATGCCCCTACCCAACTAAGTCACAAAAGAAAAATGGCTTTGAGATTAAAATCTAGACAATATCAAATCATCAATAATTTGTTGTTTAGAATAAATTATGATTCTATTTTGCTTAGATGTCTTGAAAAATTTGAGGTAGAAAAGGTTTTGCAAGAAGTCCATGATGGACTGACTGGTGGACATGTTGGAGGGGACACAACCGCACATAAAATCATTCATTTTGGCTATTATTGTCCAACCTGATTTAAACATGCACATGATTATGTAAGGAAATGTAAAGTTTGTCAAGCAACTGCTGGGAGACAGAGGATATCCACATTACCATTGTAGCCAGTCAACATTGAACAACCATTTGAACAATGGGGACTTGACATAATATGTGAGATTGTTCCTCACTCTTCAGAGCAGCATAAATATATCCTTATAGCAACTAATTACTTCACAAAGTGTGTGGAATAAATTCCACTTAAGGTAGCCAATTCGGAAAACATCATTGAATTTATTGATCAGTTTATTATTACCAGATTTGGTCTGCCATCTTCCCTCATGTTTGATAATGCATCTTATTTTATAGCTAATGCTATGATAGAATTTTCTCTTAAAAGAGGCTTAAACTTAAAGACTCTACTAAATATTTTCCTCAGGGAAATGGCTTGGTTGAGTCTACAAACAAAAATCTCATAAGAATCATTAAACAAACCGTTGATCAAGGTCAGAAAAACTAGCACAAATCTTTAATATTTGCTCTATGGGCATATTGAATAATGCAAAAGGCCTCAATAGGCACTTATCCTTTTAATTTGGTCTATGGGAAAGAAGTTGTCCTCCCTACAAATGTAGTTATTCTGTATCTAGCCCTAGTTCAATTTATGGAAAAACCCCTTCCTCTTCTATGCAAGTAATATAATCACAAATTCTTAAGCTCGAAGAAGAAAGGGAAAAGGCCAAAATCACACATGCACATCATCAATAGTTAGTCAAATCTTCATTTTATGCAAATTCTGTAAGCTCAAAATCCTTTCAGCTCATAGACTTGGTATTGAAATGGAATAAAGCACATGAGGAAAAAGGTAAGCATACCAAATTCCAAAGAATGTGGCTTGTCTCGTCTCAGATTGTCGAACAAATAAGCCCATCAACCTTTTTATTGCAAGATTTATCAGGCAAGACACATTCTCTGCCTGTTAATGGGTAGACTTTGAAAAAATATTTTTCATAGAAGATAATCTTTTCTATTCACTGTATATTACTAATTTTACCTTTTAGGAAAATAAAAGTTGAAGTAGCATTTACTTTTGTCTATTGTAAATAGTCTATTTTATATTTTGACTTTTCTCTTGTATAAGTAGAGATTGTTAAGAAGATAATTTTTACATTTGAAACATAAGCTAAGTTCTATCTCTCTAAAATTTCTTGTCATCTACCAAAATCAGTTGTCCTTTGGTAAAAATCAACTTTGTAAAAGAACCTTTGTTCTACCATCAGTTAAGAAAAGTATCTATAACAAAGCAAGGACTCATTATAAAGAAGCATCTTTAACTCTATAATTGTCATCCAGAAACTCTTGAGTCAATGATTCTCCCCATCTAGTGAGCTTTCACTTTTTAGAGTGTAATTCTAAAATATGCTTAAACTTAAAGGATGAGAGGTCTCATCAAGAGCCAACTTGTTCAGTTAAAGTTACAACTAGTGAATGGCATTGTCAAATTTTGCCACCAAACCAAGATAATGACCTTTAAGAAGAAAATGAAAAATTTTAAGAAAAAGGAATTGTTTAGAAAAAAAATGAGAAAGAAAGTAAGTATATGAATCTGAATATATCTTTAAAAATTGCACTCTTACCTAGATGGGATATTGAATCATTGTTGGTTAAAAAGTAACCTTTTTGAGGCTATGGACGCTTACTGGCAGTAGAGGATCTACCTATGACAACTGAGTACATCTAAAAGCTAATTTGCACGAGTCCCTTGTTTTTATCTTTAAAACCAAGTAATGAATGATGTAGACAAAGCAATTTTCATATTGAAGAGGATAATCAAATGGATGGTAATTAAGTAGATTTTGTTTTTTATTCAGAGAAATATTACTTATCCTCTAATTCATGTATTTTTATTTTTTTGAACTACCTTTATTTTGGAAGATTTTAGAAATTTCAAAAACCTGTCAGAGATAACTAGTTCTTCCAACAAATCAAACCCCCATTTATTGGTATAATAGATAATATTCTATTAATAAATGGGGAACCATGATAAAATCCTTGAAAAAGAAATTTAGCACTTAGACACTTTATTTTAAGATTTTTTGAATAAAGAAAAATATTGAGTCAAAACCCTTTGAAAGCTAGCAATCCTCTCCTTTTCACATATGGCTCAACCAAGTGAGTCAAAAGCCTTATTAACAAGAAACATTTTCGTAAAGCGATTAAAATAATCACTGCGCTTAACTTAAATATCATTAGGCTTTTTATTATAAAAAAAAAGACCTAAGGAATTTTCATAAAGGGCGCACTTTCACAAAGCATGTTGAAACTTGCAAAATGCGATATTGCGATGAGACGATCAACCTTATCGCATCATGTTGGAACACTTAAGAATGGTTTGAAATCTTTCAAACTGCACAATGTTGTGAAATGCGATAAAAGAGTAGACCCGATAGAACCCAATATCATAAAATGATGATTAAAGTTCATCACATGATGAAAATCACTTTATAAGGTAAATATCTTTAAATAATAAAGAACACACCACTTATCCCGCATCTCACATCCCACAGGAACTTAAGGAACTTTAAGAAAGCACACAATCAAACATGCGAAATTTAACTTGCGACATTGCATCGCAATCGCAAAATCCGCATTCTCGCAACTTAAGTCCACCGCCTTTAAAGCCATCCTTCCCATTTTTCGATGTGATACATTAATGAGAAATAAAGGTAGCGATAAGGGACTATGAGTGGCTATTTAATATAGGTTAATGGAATTTATGATAAAAAGCGGCTCGACGTGATACGATATCTTTTCATCTGTGCTTAATTAAAAATCCTTGCTTGTCACCTTTTTCAGGATATCGGTATCATTCATTCTCATTTTCATTCTTACTTTTTTTTATTCAATAACTTCCTCTTTGCTTCATCTCAGGAAAAATCTATAGGGAGCATTGTTGGAAACAACAAGAGAGAAGGGCAAGGCAGCTGCGTCCGAGAAATCAGAAATGATTCCTCTTTTCTCCGATACTCCATGTAGCAAAGATGGAGGAACTACAACTTGGGAGGCTATGTACAACATATTAGAAGAAGAGCACCCAAGGGCATGGTGAATTCCCAGGAGTCATCTGATGCCTCCTATTTCGAGACACCATGCTCTTTCCTACACTGCACAACACGACCAAATCTAATCCCATATGCTGACATGCTCAAGTGGGTAATTGATGAGGCCGAAATTGCAGACTGAACATTCAGGAATCACAGGAAGGAGGTCATGGGGTATTTTTCAGTAGATAGCCTACGAATCATGTACCAATTACCAGAGCCACAAAAGCTCTACAACAAATAGTTCCTTGAGAAAATTTCCAAGGAGAATAAAGACCCAGTAGGCATCACCCAAACTTGGACAGCAAACGAAGGCAAGCTCAAACAGGATAAAACGGGTATGTACTCCATGGCATCCATTTCTTCCCCTTCTAGTTTCGTAATGCTATGTATATTGTTCGGTAAACCCGAAAACACCAAGTTTTCCCCGAAATGGCTCCCATTAATAGATGCAACTGTGAATGCAATGATAATGAGCTGGACTCAAATTTTCTGAGATAATTTATCATAGGCCATTATGGAATATAGGAGAAAAAGAAGTCCCTCTTTAAGGGTTTATCCCCCATATTTTATGACTGCTTTTGTAATGGATGCAATCTGTTTTAATTCTAAATTTTCCATTATGGGATGGAAGTGGATGTTCAAGACCCACTTCCTATCCATGTGTACCATAAGACATTGTGGGAATCTCAGCTTCACCCCCATTTTTACAAAATTTGTCAAGGATTCATGCTACCCATCCATAAAGAAATATATAATAGAACCACCCCTAGGTTTTCTAAAGAGGCCGAAGTGGATATCTTGCCAGTAGCTAGATGGTTTGGGGAGGAGACATTCACCTATATCAAAGTATTGGGGAGCATTTCTTCACCGCATGTTCTCCCATATTACGTCCCTGTTATAGCTCCAAATCTCACCAGTATGGTTTGTGATGCTTCAGCCATGGCCTAGGGCAACCCCTCCTTCCAGACCTGGTCATATATCTAAAAAACATGGTTTTATTCC
>APFE030406468.1:0-17032 GCA_000404065.3 Pinus taeda
GAGTATCTCACCAAGTGAAATAACTTACCCGCTAAAGATTCCACATGGGAGGATGATAATTTTATACAGAAGCATCTAGAACTACTCAAGCATTGAGGACAACACTTTTTTGAAGGAGAGGGGCATGTTAGGTCCCTATAATACTAGTGATTCCCCGATTACTATTGTCATTGTAGCCCTTATTGTTATTATTGTGCCCCTATTGTCCCCATAATGTTATTAGTGTGCCCCATAGAAGCCCATTATTGTTATTTTTGTACCCTTATATTATTATTGTTATGTTGGCTTTGATTATATTGTGACCCCTTAGACTCCTACATATAGAAAGGAGGTTTAATCATTTGTAGCATCCAACAATTATTTATTTGTGTAATGTAAAGGAAGTTTCCCCTCAAAGAGGTTGATTTCTAAGTCGTTGATCTATCCTTTCTATCCTTTTTGTGAGTTGGTTATATAACATCTCTATTACCACTGCTTGCTAAAAATACAAAGATATGAAGCTTTTTTTATACCAAAATAGAGTACATCATTATCTCCCATAATTGAAAGCCTATTCTAAGTAAAATCCAAGAGATCCAATGACCTCAATGCAAATCTAGAATGAGGGTGTAACGAAGTGTCAAACTAGGGTTGAGTGGTTGCATCGATGCTAAAGAAATTTGAGTGAATCACCCCTAATTTCAACCACATCTCATTATGATCGATTGTTGAAGTGGCAAGCCAATTGGGCACTCAAAGTGAGCTAAAGAACTAATTCTATAGGTTGTGTATCTTGAAGTTGATTCCGCGGGAAACCATGTGTACATTCAAATTTAGGAGGCATGCATTCATATGCATCATGGAGCATGGTTGCAGGAACACAAAGGGTTACAGGACCTAATCAAAGACTCATTAGTATCCTTATAAATATTAATCCCTTTAAATGTATGCAAAAGCCATAGATAATCAACATTAGATAAACACTTATCTTAAAATCCCTAGTTAATATGATTTTCCTTAATTATGCATAAAAGAGGGTTATATGAGGACAAAAGTGGGAAAATGACAGTAAGAATATTTTCAATTCTGAGCCTCAACAATGCCTCTACATCCTTTGTGTCTAGTTTAGGTAGCTAATGCAAGCGGCGTAATTGGTTTTGAGAGCCCACAAACCTAGCCATGTTTTCCTTACATCTTTACTATACATTATCTTTCAAATGCATGTGGTAACACTTTGTTTTATATAATATGTCCTAGATTGTTTTTGAAGTATATTCATTGTTATGTATGACTCTCACATTTATCATTGTGTTTCGTTACATTTGTTCTGTATCTTACTCATGTTAATTTTTCATAGGGCAACATTATTCTTTGCTATGATAGTTTCATTTCATTATTAATACATTAAGTTCACCCCAATCATCATTACATTATATAGATATACACAATTATACATCATCATATGCAATTATATAAAAAGAAACAGCATCACCATCATCATCAATGCATCGGAATATAAAGGGAACTATAGAATAAAGCATGCACACACAAAGAAACGCTAGGATTGGTCCAAGGTTAGGGAAAAACCTACTATGGGGAAAACCCTTGCAAATATTCTTCTTCTTAGATCGTCATCAAATGATGCAACAAAAGAGAGTACAATGATCCATAACTTTATCTATGCAGCAAAAAAATAATGATATTCATGAAACAGATCTAATCATGCTAGGAATCAAAATGCTCATACTGATGGTTGTAATGTGTTGCCACAAACTGATGTCAATTGTTGTATATTGTTGTCATTGTGTCGAACACTACTGAGAATTCTTGTCATTTTCAATGAGCCCTTTACATATGTTTGCATCGGAAACTAACAAATAATATCTACATATCTATATAAAAGTAAAGAGAAACCAAGATCTACCAGATCACTGAAGTTAAATGAAGCCAAGATGTCAAACTTGAGATTTGAATTCTGGTCTCCCTCATCAAAATTGTCTATGTGCAACCAAAACTCTCAGGTCACTCTCTTAGATACTGTATATGAGTGACAGTGACTACAGAGTTGTTCTTAGGAAGCCTTCATGTGTTTGATTGTGGCATAATACAGTTGAAATCCAAAGTCACTCCCTTACTGTTGTTGTGCGAGTGACCAAGACGTCATGGTCACTCTCAGGACTACTCTGTGCGAGCGACCGGGGACTGTAACCTTCCCATTTACCTTTGAACCCAGAGTAGCTCTCACCAAACTATCTTTGAGCAACTAGAGACCTAGATTCACTCCCTTGCCCACTATGTGCCTATGACCAGGTATGAAAATGTCCTGATCTGTGCCAGCGATCGAGATCCAGAAAACCCAAACTCAGAGTGAACCTTTCACTTGTGATTTCAGAACCTATGTGGACTCCTTTCAATGTACCTATGCGAGCCAAGATAAAGTAGAAGAATAGAAATATGATGATGTGCTAAAATGAACTTGAGGTCACTTCCTTTTATAGGCTTTCCTGAGGGTTAATTTGAGGTTAATATTGACCCAAGTAGTTACCCATGTGATTAGGTCAACCCATTCCATAATGTATGAATGAATAAAATAATTCAAAGCTTAATTTTCGTTTAACCAAATTAAGTAATATTTAGGTCGATTTTGGTCCTCTCAAAAAGAGGAATTTAATGCAGGCATAATTTTGGTATCTAGGGAGAATTCAACCTACCAATAATTGTCCATCGAACAGTATGCCATCATGGATCATATTTGCCATGTACTCATCATGCCATGTCCATCAAAAATCATCATTGTAGATCTCGATCTATCCTTTGCTTATTCCTTCTTATCTCTTAATTGTTCCTTCTCGTATGCAGAACATTCTCGGATCTATAAGAAGAATAATATGTTACTGGAGGGGAGCTCGAGCTACCACCCTCTATCCATCAAGCTTCTATATGGAATATTTGTCGGCAGGTTGCTATCTAGAATTTTTTCATCGGAGAGCATATCATCAAGGAGAACATCTTAACCCGGAATCACATTGGGGAGCAATGGCTTCCACCCATACCAAGAAATAGGATACCTAATCACACAAGGGAGTAAACGCTCGACCATGTAATTTCATCAAGGATCTATACCCTCAAGCTAGAATCATATTGGGGCATCTCAACCCATCCTATTTCCTACTGATCTTCCTATTGATGACCCAGAATAGTCATGTGGTAGAACACCTGCATCATTATCGCCTTAGGTTGTACACCCCCAAGAACACTCTCAACTCGTTGGCCAGACAAGGATCGGTACTCCCAAGAAGCCTAACTTGTGGGTATGATGCCAAATAGGGTATACTCTTTAAAGACCAAGATAAGGTGAGCTACAACTCTAATCCTATGGGTAATAGATAGGGGTAACTCCTTATTGTCCACAGACAGATAGGGTAATGCCCTATTTTCTAGAGTTCCCTCAACCCCAGGAGCCCTCCATCTCGATTCCTCACCTTGGGAGCTTAAACAGGGTAGGAAGATTTGGCTCAATGTCCTCGATCAACAGTTCCCCTCATCTGGAGGGGATGCTCTCTAAAACCAAGAAATTTCTCTTCGGTAGTTCCTTTATGAGAATATCTGCAATCTGCTTGTCTCAATAGTAGTTATTTCTTATTCATACATAATAACAAATCATGTCAAATCATATATAATCACAAAAATCACAAAAAGGTACCATAATCATCCTCCCTCTCAAGGAGGTGCCAACCACAAGCTTGAGCTTGTTTCAAATAGCTACACTATCTCAATATGTGAGAGCATCTCACTCCCAAATGTAACCATGTCATATCCATGTCATGCTCAAACAACTCTCTGAGGAGCTTCTATATCCTGCCTCACAACTAGCCATGCTAGAAACATCATGATCAACCCCAGTCATGCTATGGACTTCTCATCCAAGATATCATGGCAGATCTCATATTAAAGCAGCATCCAAATGTGCTTATCAACAATAATCTCAAATATCAGAAATACATCTATGCAGACACATACCATAGGAGAAATATCTCATTCTCAAAATATAATACCTCATGTAGATATTTCAAGGCATGTTCGGTGGTAGCTCAATCATGAATTTGTTTAGGTTCTATGCAAATCATATACAGATGGTAGTTCAAAAATGGGATCAACAATACTTCAATAAACTGTCATATGCTATGCTGAGTTCAACAACATATTTGAACTTCAAATCAGTGTATCAAGAATTTACAAAAACATCTTTCAATAGTTGTGCAATATAGAATTTCTTTCCCAAATTCCATACAGCAACTCATCATGCCATGATACATCATTTTGGGCTTTAGAAGTAATCTCCCTCTTATTTAGATCATCATAGACTCATCACATGTCATAGGTATATCATCAGGATATAAGATCAAAACTATAATCAATATCAAAGGCGTACTTTAGAACTCATCACCTTGACTTCATCAAATAACTGTCATAAATCAATGTTGTATCATTATATCAGTAAAGTCATCTCATCACAATTTAGAAGCCATATTATGACCATAATCAAAGTCATCATTATCATAATATTAATACTTTAAACCAAGAGAAAGGTGGAGCTCATATCAAGTTTGAATTCGATTATGCAATATAAGTCTGAGGCTTCATCAAGTCATTCTCGTAATCATAAGTCTTTCATGATCTCAAATATCATTATTTCAATCATTGTGCTAAGAACAAGGAGGCCAATATCCGAATACCCACATAAGTCATCATGCCCACATAGCCTTGATATCACAGTAAATCAACAATTGTCAAATCATATCACTAGACATCAAGGCAAGTCCAAATTACTATTGTAGAGAGATATATAGTCAAAGCACATCTCAATCATCAATTCAAAGTTATTGTCAAGCATCATGTCAAAACACTTTTCATCTATATTAGTAATGTCAAATCATGTCAACCTCTTTTAGCACAAACATATTGACATATTTGCATGTTTGTATTATGAAAAATATTCAAGATTTTCTTGCTAGAAGGTCTTGTTGTTATCTGTAATACATATATGGTAATGACATCTTCCCTATGACCATTTGATTTCATGCACAATACCTCATTATATGATCAACAATTTAACTCTATAACTTCATAAATTAGTTAACAGTGGCAAAATATATAAGGGACATCATGATTCAGAGTTCAAACATCTTCAAAAAGCTTTATATGATGGTCAACGAAAGTTAAACCTTTAGTTGCTCCCTTCAGGTTAAATTGAGAGAAACTTTAACTACTTGGACGTTGTCTAGGCCTTATCATGCGTGCATCCAAGGATGAGATCTCCTAGATCTATGACTACGTCTGGAGAAGAAACCATAATTACTGTACAGACTTTAGATCTAAGACTCTGCTACAGATCAATATTGTTAGATGCACATAATTCATACTTCAGCAGCAAATAGTAATAAGGGTGAGAATCTTGAGAAGAGATTCTCCCTTTGACTAGGGATCTGCATCATTCATCTTCTTTCATGTAAGCAACTTGTCTCTACTAGAGTCATGCAACAACAGATCTGATAGATCATAATCATATGGCTATCAATATCATGACATCAATCTTTCATCAAAGTTTAGACTCAAAGCAGTAGATAGATGCAACATCATATTTCAAAGATTATGAACACAATAGCATTTTTTTTCAAGTCATTCCATCATGTTAGGATATTAAATTTAACAATATGCCATCAAGCCAAGACCATAGGTAGTAAAATTTCTAGAATATCAATCTTACACTTATACCTCTCACATCAAGGTTATCGTGCTCTTCATGACCAATGAGATCAAATTAGTTCATTCAATAAAGCTTTATCAAAACAACAAGAGTGACAATCACTCTTTCCATATAATTTCATTATGCTTATCACAAATATTACTAGCAAACTCATGTATATGAGTGAGTGAACTATCCTTCTATATGAAATGCATCATGACAAGTATCAAGAGTATAATTTTCTAGAGCCAAGGTGCTAGCCTTCTTTAGGATCAAGATATCCAACAGATAGATCATAGATGTTAGCTAAACATCAAATGTATCACTAGATAGCCTCATAGAATTTGAGAAGATCAAAATTTTAACACTAGGTGCAACATTTCATTATAGGATACATAGATCCAAGTCACTTTCATATACATGTATGAGCCATTAAAGAAAGACGCATTCTCTTCATACCTTAGGGCTTATCGAGCCAATAGTTGAAACACAACATACCATCGATATATTGTGGTATTCAAATACCTAAGAACCTACTCATTAGACATAGGTCGCTTGAAGCACTTTGTCATCTTTTCATCAAGCACCTATTTATCTCTTTCCAGATCTACATCTCAAAATTATCCTCGAGAAGGATCTACTCATCACATCTCATCAAGGAGGTTAGAAACATCCATATACTTAAATACATATGCAGGAATTGCAAGAAATAAACATAATCATCATATCTAACAAGTAAGAAGCATCTCCCGGATGCGGGTGATATTTTGATAAGAGCCTGCCACGTGATTGCCACGAGGAGCCTTCGGCGCGAGGGCAACTGTACATGTGCTTAATGATCTTCATTAATAGCTCATTCAATGGCATTCATTGCCATTCCCTCTGCCCAAACTACCAAACAATTAAAACAGCTGAAAACAGAATGTCCGAGAACAGAGGATTAGTTTCGACAGGCCTGTCTGAACAGGCAAGAGATCTAAGCATCGCTCTACATGATAACGCTGGTTTATGTGCAGAGAAGGAGAGAATAGGAGAGGGCAAGCCCAGAGGCCAACCCAATTTCTGGTTAAGGAAGCAGAAGCGATTCAAAGGCAGAGTGCCGCTTGAGATTGGGCACCCTCTGTTACTATGCATTTTGAAGAGGAGAGCTAAGCAAACTCTGCTACCGAATCGGTTAAGGATGCCTATTAGAGGCTATGCATCACCAAGAAGAGGCAAGAATAAGGGTCAAAGGGGGAACCCTGGTGGCAAAGGCGTCCATAGCCCAAGGCGTGTCGCCCCGCTGGCTTATGCCTCGCCCAGCTCTCCTGCTTCGGACGATTCAGACTCGGATATCAGCAATTCGGTGCAGACGGTCAAGTTTAAATACTACCGTCGCACCAATAAGCCCATTGTCTCTACGCTCATTACTGTGGTTTTCATGGAGGAAGACGGTGAAGAAGGTGGAGGAAAAAGAATCTCAGAGGAGCCAAGTACCCACAACTCCTCTCAGAGCGGTAGCGAGGATGAAAGCTCCTACCTGCCCTCCTCTCAGAGCAAGCTCGAAGAGGAAAGCACAGGTGTGCATTCAAAAGAGCAGAATGAAGCCATACGTGAAATATGCAGCCTTATGGATATGGAGATTACCAGTTCGGTTCAGCAACAGAGGCCAGACCCCCAAGCTCAGAAAACGCCTGAAGAAGACAAGAAACCTGCCCGTTTCTTCGGAAGTCGCCTGTACCCTATTCTCCCTCCTGGAATTCTAAGGTTGGAAGACATTCCAGCGGGTATGGAGGTAGTTTGTGTGCCTGATCAAGAAAGGGAGGAAGCCGAATGGAAGGCCGAGCAGCAAGCTGCAAGGCAGAAGGAAGCAGAGAACCAGGTGGATGCAGAGGCGGGGACGAATTAAGGTTCTTCTCGGGCGGTTTCATCTCCGGTTTTGTTTTTTGGCTCGTTCGCCACCTGCGCTACGCCTGCCTTTGGGTTTTGTTGTGCTTGCCACCTGCGACCAGTTCCGGAAGCGTCTAGCTTGGGGATTCCTCGATGCGTGTCCCTCCTTTTGTATCAGGCATCAATGTTTTGTTTTTCTTGCCTACACTTATGTATTTTGTGTAAATTCTGCGTCATATGTCTAATACTGTTGACTAGAATGTATTTTTGCAAATATGCACTATGTCAATGCCTGCTAACACTGTTTTTGGTAGGGAAAACTTGACAGAGAGCTTCCCATTCGCTCTCAGAGGCTTCGTCCTCTTGTATATATCTTTTTTTCTCATTTTCTTAATATAAATAGTTTAGTATTGGCCCAGAAAAAAAAAAACAAGTAAGAAGCATCATAAGTCAAGAAATACTTATCTTCAGCGAGAGGTGATCCTCTCCCCCTTGAACCAATATTCAAGAGCCATCAATGTTCATGGTCCATATACCAATGTTGACTTCCAGTATCCAACCAGATCTGCTAGGGATTATCCCATCTAGGGCTTCATCGAATCTTTGTCAAGTGTTTCACATATACCATGATAGATTTTTAGAGTTTCATACATCAAATCTCAAGTATTTTCCTTAAACTAGGGTTTTCTCTCCAACCCTAACCTCATATAATCCGGCAAACACTAATCATCAAGATGCCTAGGGTTATCTTCAAACCCTAGAATTCTTTTAGGTCTCCGCCATCCCCTTCTTGCTTCCATCAAAGGTGTCATCATTGGAGTGATCTCCATGTCTTTTCTTCAGCCCAACTTTGATACCATGTTAATTGTTCATAGGCCGACAATGTTCTTTTCTATGAAGTTGCATTTCATCATTAATACATTAAGTTCACCCCATATCATCATTACATTATACATACATACACCATTATACATCATCATATGCAATTATATAGAAAGAAACAACATCACCATCATCATCAATGCAAAGGAATATAAAAGGAATTATAGAAGAAAGCATGCACACACATAGAGACACCAAGATTGGTCCAAGACTAGGGAAAACCCCACTATGAGGAAAAACCTTGCAAATATTCTCGTTCTTAGATCTTCATCAAATAATGCAGCAAAAGAGAGTACAATGATCCATAATTCTATCTATGAAGCAAAAAAATAATGATATTCGTGAAACAAATATCATCATGCTAGGAATTAGAATCCTCATACTAATGACTATAATGTGATATCACAAATTGATGTCGACTATTATATGTTGTCACTGTGTCAAAGACTGCTGAGCATTGTTGTCACTGTCGATGAGCCCAATACATATGTTTGCAGTGGAAACTAACAAATCATATGTACATATCTATAGATATGTATAACAACAAAGAGAAACCTAGATCTACTAGATCACTAAAGTCAATTAAAGCCAAGATGTCAAACCTGAGATTTGAATTATGGTTGCCCTCATCACAATTGTCTGTGTGCAACCGAAACTCCTAGGTCGCTCTCTTGGATATTGTGTGCGAGTGACTGTGACTATAGAGTCACACTTAGGAAGCCTTCATGCATGCAACTGTGGCATAATACAGCTGAAACTCAGAGTCACTCCCTTATTGTTGTTGTGTGAGCGACTAAGACATCTTGGTCGCTCCCAAGACTACTCTGTGCAAGCGACCTGGGACCGAAACCTTCTGATATGCCTTTGAACCCAAAGTCACTCTCACTAAACTATCTTTGAGAGACCAGAGAGCTAGAGTTGCTCCCTTTACCACTCTGTGTCTATGATCAACAAAGAAATGTGCCGATCTATGCCAGTGACTGAGATCCAGAAAACGAAAACTCAGAGCGAACCTTTTGCCTATGATTTCGGACCCTGTGCGAACTCCTTTCGATGTACCTGTGCGAGGCAAGAAAAAATAGAAGAATAGAAAGATGATGATGTGTTGAAATAAACTTTAGGTCGCTTCCTTTTATAGGCTTTCCTGAGGGTTAACTTGGGGTTAAGATTGACCCAAGTAGTTACCCATGTGGTTAGGGCCGACTCGTTCCATAATGTATGAATGAATAAAATAATTGAAAACTTAATTTTTGTTTAACCAAATTAGGTAATCTTTAGGTAGATTTTGGTCCTCTCGAAAAGAGGAATTTGATGCAGAGATCATCTTGGCCCTTTGAGTTGTCTAAGGTGGAATTTTACCGCAATTCCAAAAATTAACATCTCATTATATTTTCTATCTTATATATATATTTTTGTGTTAACATTTATTTTGGTTTAGGTACGCAGTGTTTCTTATATTGATATTGTTTTGCATGAATATGAATATTGATATTGTGTGTAAGGGTAAATTAAAACATACCCATTCACTTTCCAAAGCAAAATATTTATCCATATGACTAATCAGTGTATGCACCCACAAAATTGAACCTTTTCCAAGCCTTTCTTTTCCATGCAAACATAGATAGGTTTCATTTCCTTGCATAGTTTGGTGTGTTTCTATAGAATTTATTGATTTTGCAACTTTAATTTGAATTGCAGAGTGTGATATAGAACATTGAGGGAAATGTGAGGCATTTATTCCCTCCTAGTTGTACAATGACCATTTGTTCCAATTGGCGTGACAAATAAGTTCTTGTCAATTAGGGATATTATAGGCAACCCTAATGGCCTCAGTAGAATTAGAATGTTTTCCTCATTCCCTACCTTTGATTGTGGTTTTTACCCTCACTGTGAACCAAATATAAGACTTAGTTTGTGGTTGCTTGAATGATATATAAATGCAATAGTTGTTTTGTGCAATAATATTGCCTTGTAAAATTCCTATAACCATCTTCCTTTAGTATATTATCCAAAGAACAAGTTCCCTGTGAGTTTATTTTTAGTTAGTTTGGTTTGTCATATCATTTCTTTTCATAATGATAGGATATAAATCCATCAATAGCATAACCTTTGCACATATAATGAAGTATCCCAAAATTTACAAACATCATAGTTGATAATTTAATCTCAAATCCTTTAGGCAACTAAACCAAAAGATAATATATTTATCTTAACCATTATGTTTCCTATAATACTTGAAGTATATAATGAAAATTTAATATTTAAACCTTTGACACACTATACCATAATCCAAAAGCATATTGTACCATGATCCAAAAGCATAGTTATCGTCTAACCATAATGTTACAAAATTCATATTGGAACTAACACCCTTCAAATTATGTTTAGATATTATCCAAGAAATATAGCTATGTCTGGTGGATATTCACAGTGTTTAAAATATATTAGTCATAGTTATAATTCAAAGTTCATTGAGAATGTCATGTAAATTGTGCCTCAAGTGTTTTAAGAAAATAATAACTATCCCATAAACCAACAATGGATTAGTTTGTGCATGTATAGCATTTCCATTCATCAAAGAACACCATTAACTATACAAATAGGCTAGTGTTGAAACCCTTAAAAAGTATTGATCTTAATGTGTCATTAGCAATGTTAGTTAGGTTGTTATTTTATTCTATGCATCAAGTTTCTTTAATATGTATTCAAGGTCATAATATAGCCCAATTGTTGCAATCTAAGTGATGTAACAAGTCTGAAATTCAACTTTTGTGCAAACCATAAACCCCAGTTACAAGTGTAAGAATGTTAATGTAGGAGATATATTATGTAACCAAGTAGTGGATTATATTTTTCATTTATATCATTTCCATTCATGAAATGGAGCCATTAACTCTACAAATAGGCTGGTGTTGAAACCCTTATAAAGTAATGAGTTTACTATGTCATTTAGTTAGGTTGCTTAGTTATTTTTTGCATTGATTTTCTTTAATGTGTATTCAAGGTCCTAATATGGCCAAAATGTTCCAGTATGAGTGATATCACAACTTTAAAATTCAACTTATGTGAAAATCCCTAGTTGTCAGTGTAAGAGCATTGACCTAGAAGATATATTATGTAACCAAATTCTATTTCGGGTGAGTAGTAAGAGATATATTATGCCAGAGATCATTGCACACTACCATAAAAGAACTCATATTTGAAGATAACACCAAATATCAACCTTAAAGAGAAATAATAAGTGCATACAATAAGCAAGTTATTAGGCTTAATTAATGGAGCATTTCATCTCTTAGACATTGATTTGTTTTATTTAAGTAAATATATCATGAAATTTTCTCAATGCTAGTCACGTCTATGCATAATAAAAAATATAACAAGACTCATTTACCATATGTTTCAAGCATAAATAAAATAACTCACTAACAAAATTTCAAATTTTAGGTACCCTGGAGTTACCTTGTTTAGCTAAGAGTTAGATCCAAATATAGGCATGTAGAAAAAAAATATCAACACCTTAAATCACGCCAACGTCGAAAATAAATCCCAAAATATCAATTAGAATGAGAAAGCTATAAATGATATGAGATTTTGCACTTCAAGAAGACTAAGATCTATCAACCAAGTCCAGAGATTGAACCCTTTTTGAAACCCTATATTAATTTTTAAAAATAAAGGAAAAGAAAATAAAACTATAATTTGAAGAGAGAAAGGAAAAATAAATAGCAATTTCTATCCTATTGGGCTAAGGGGTCAGCCTATTACTCCTTGAGGATTGATTTTGTGAAGGAATTTTGGGATTATAAACAACCCTGGGTATACTTATCAAATTTCCCCAAGAAGGTCTTGTTGTTCCAAGATAAATATGGTGATCAGAGAGTGTTACTAGCTTTTTAAATGGCAAGGAGTGGCCTCTACACTATTCTAAGGTGGGAGTTGGAAAGAAAATAAAGTTTTTCCAACAAAATACTCTAGTCTAGATGTAGAAAAATAAAGACTATAAGGAAAACCTTACCTCACAACGCTCCTCCATTGTAGCACTTTTCTCCTCTTATGGCTCCTTACTATATTTCTCAACCAATCTTCACTTGGTACAAGTAAAACCATTTTGCTAAAACCCTCAAAAAACATTACTTGACAAAATATTAATCCAAAACTAATAATACACAAGAAACAAGTTAGAATGTATCTCTTATCCTCTAAACTCTAGTTATAAATGAGAGTTAATCCTTATTCATATGGGAGAGGTGTCCTTCTAGAATTATGTATGGCAAATCATGGATAGAATGTGATAGCATGTGCTAAAACAAGGAACATAAGAAACCATGGATCAAAACCATGGGAAATACTCAAATGGTTACACATAAATCCCAAAAAAAGGGTTCCCTCATATAATAATAGAAATATGACCAAGAGACCACACATGTAGCCCAATAGAGCAAGGATGAAGGTGCACCCTCCTAGAAGTATGCCAACATCCCATGAACTGGTCAAATAATGGTCCAAAGGTGAAGTGTCCTCATAAAATTTCCATGAAGTGAAGGTCCAAGTTGAAATAATGAAGAGTATTCAACCAATGTAGAGTGTAACCTTCTAGAAGGAGATAGAAGTGGCACATGACCCAGAACAAGGTACCTCATCAAGTGTCTAAAGTCCATAAGGCACCAACTCAACCACCTATACCCAACTATAGCAACCTATGCAATACATGTAACATGTTCCAAGTCCTCAATGACTTAAAAAACCTCACATGTGTGGTCCATGAGAGATAAATGAGGTACACACATGAGTAATCTAATCCAACTAAGTATGGGAACCCTCCTGGAGTAATCCATTTGAAAATTGTGATGATGTAGCATTGTTATCATCACTCGACAAACTATCATAGATCCCAAGGCAGTGAGATGTATCCCAATGAAATACATGGATCCCAAGGAAGGTGGTAAATATACCAAGCATTCTTAATTATGACCAAATGAAGGTACACAGATCCTAATGCAACATCATGAATCCCAATGCTGTGTCATAGATTTCAAGGCATGGTACACGTATCCCAAGGTAAGGCACCCCCTCATAGTTGTGGGTCCAACCTCCTCACAATTCATTAGGTAGTGTCTACATAAAAATTTCCTTTGGCAACTTAGAAACATAAGCAAATTTTTACATATTTCTTAAGCCTTTCCATGGGAGACACTTTTTCTCCTTGTTACATGAAAATTTTCCTAGGAAAAGAAGTGTTTTCTAAATCATATGATAGGTAATTTGTGTAAAGGGAAGTGTAACTGTCATGTGTTGACCCTCAAAGTCATAAATGATGAATAAAGGTCATTTTTAACTAGTCCAAATAGCTTTCAGGTGTTAGGAATCTTCATCATGTATGTGTGTAAGGATTTTTAGAGGGAACTTTTACTTAGAGTTACCACCTTGGAACTTTAGTTGTCTCCCCTTTAATGTTTTTCATCGATTTCATTTATCAAGCCACTTTCCTTTAGATATTCATAGACAAACATGAGACTTTAGATGGCTATTAGGTCCCTATAATACTAGTGATCCCCCCATTACTATTGTCATTGTAGCCGTTATTGTTATTATTGTGCCCTTATTGTCCCCATATTTTTATTAGTGTACCCCATAGAAGCTCACTATTGTTATTGTTGTGCCCTTATATTATTATTGTTATGTCGCTTTGATTATATTGTGACCCCTTCGACTCTTATATATAGAAAGGAGGTTTAGTCACTTGTATCATCCAAGAATTGTTCATTTGTGCAATGTAAAGGAGGTTCCCCCCTTGAAGAGGCTGATTTTGAAGTCGTTGATCTGTCTTTTCTATATTTTTATGAGCTGGTTCATAACATTTGGTATCAGAGCTTTGGATTCTAGGGTTTTGCTACTCCAAACAGGTCACCGTGGAATTTTCACTATAACTTTTTTTCTGCGACATTTCAGAAGCTAAAAAAAACCCATTTGAGCCGAAATCTCGATTATCCTCGGGTCCAAATTTCAAACCTTGTCTCGCTATATTTTTGGATATATGATGTATGGACGTTAGGGTTTTTGCAAGCTCCCGAATTACATCCCAAACAGGTGACCTTGGGAAAATTTCCATAACTTTCTCTCTGAGTATCAAGTTAAAATTTGGTAAGAAGTTAGAAAAGGAGGACGGACTATAGTTTTATTTGCATCATTTTTAGGTCTGAAGGTTGCAACAGGGACACGTGGCACTTCATACAAGTTTGCTCTACTAAAAAAGTGTATAATTATGTCATCATGGAAGATTGGGCATAAATCTTTCTTGGAGAATCCAATTCAATCAGACTGGTGGTGTTGGAAAGAGGACTCATAGGACTACCATAGTTCACAATTTCATATCTTGGAGATTCAAAATTTCATAGATACATCAGATTCAATATCGAGCGCCTACAAAGTGAAAAAATGTGAGTAGTTTTTTTTTAATTTTACAAAAGTTTGGTTTGAAAAATTAGTTTGAAGGAATTGGAAGGGCATAGTGAAGCATAATTATCATGCTCTACTGAAAAAGTGTATAATTAGGTCATCTTGGGATATTGGGCATAAATCTTTCTTGGAGAATCAAATTCAATCAGACTGGTGGTGTTAGAAGGAGGACTCAGAAGGCTACCATAGTTCATAATTTCAAATCTTGGAGATCCGAAATTTCATAGATACATCAGATTCAATATCGAGTGCATAGTGAAGCATAATTATCATTAATTGATGCCCCTAAGAAAGAAAATTGAAACACCTAATAAGAAACTTGAAAGCTCTAGCATGACTCATGAAGAAGAAGAAGAAATTCAACATGATATATCAAAGTTATGAGACAAAGTGCAACAGATTTCACTCTCACAAAATGTAACAGAAGCTAAGATGGATGGTTTAAAGAAAGGCATGGAAGCTAAGATGGATGGCTTAAATAAAGGCGTGGAAGCTAAGATGAATGACGTGGAAGCTAAGATGGAAGGAAAAATGGAAGATTTGAAGACATATTTGACAAAGTTGCTACAAGAAATGTTTACTAATGGTGAAAGGGTAGTAAAGGAAACTCATGATGAGAACAAAAGAAATGTTAATCATGATTTCATAGACTCTAATGTTGGATTGAATACCCACCATGTTCCAAAGATCGATATGAGGAAGTTTGATGGCAAAGATCCCATGACATGGATACTACAGATGGAGCAATATTTCGATCTCCATAATGTGCAAAACACACAAAAGGTACGCATTGCAACTTTATATTTGGAACCAAATTAGTTCGTATGGTATCGATGTCTTTTCTCTCGTAAACAAATTGTTACTTGGGCAATTTTTACAGAAGAAATGATAACACATTATGAGGATAAAAAAAGCAAAAGGGTTCAATGATAGCCAATTGATATATCTCAAACAATAGGGTTCACTGATAGAGCACATTGAGGACTTCCAAAAATTGAATATAAGGTTAAAAGATATTCCAAAGGAGCATAGGATTGATGTTTTCATAGGGACTTTAAAGGATAGCATCTAACATGAAGTTCACCTTTGGGAACCTGATTCATTGGAGAAGGCATTCAGGTTGGCAAGAAAAATTATGGCAACCAAGAAGCCTACCACTCACAACTATAAAGATGGAAGTGTTATTGCCCCTAGCCTTCTAGTACCTACAAGGTTGACATTACAAAAATTGGAAGAAAAAGGAGAAAAAAGGCTTTGTTACAGTTCCGATAGCAAATACACTAAAGGTCATCAGTGTGCTGAGAAGAAATTATTTTACATAGATTGTGAAGAGGAGGAAAAAAAGGAACAAGAAATGTCAAAAGAAGAGGATATACACCAAGAACAAACCATAGAGAAATAAGAAATGAATCCAACCATATCTTGTAATGCATTGGCTAGAATTACCACTCCTCAAACTATCAAGATAGAAAGACACATCAAGAAGAAAAAGGTAATAGTGTTGATTGATTGGGGTAGTACCCATAATTTTATTCATTGTAAGATAGCCAAGGAATTGAATTGCTTCCTATATCTAGCACTAGAGTGTCAAGTGAGGGTTACAAGTGGAGGAACCATAAATTTCTCTAGAAAGTGTCATAATATCAAGCAAGCCATGGTAGAATATGTATTGAATAGCCCAATGCTTTCTATTCCAATGGGTGGTGTTGATGTTGTACTAGGAGTCCAATGGCTACAATCCTTGGGTACAATTGATTTTAATTTTCAAGAACTTTTCATGAAATTTTGTTCGGAAGCAAAGGAATTTGAATTAAGGGGTATCGCATGGAAATCAGGAAATATAATCAGCTCTAACGGAATGACAAAGCTTCTAAAGAAAGAACAACAAGGTGTAATTGCATAATTATGTTTGCTAGAGGTTCCCACATCGAAATCATGTATTTCTCCAGATCTCCAAAAAATCTTAGACAATCATTCCAAGGTATTTGAGACTCCCAAAGGCCTCCCACCTATTTGTGATCGTGATCATGCTATTCATTTGATTCCAGGAAGTGTTCCTCCAAACATCAAGCCTTACAAATATCCCTATGCCCAAAAGAG
>APFE030406476.1:10006-29980 GCA_000404065.3 Pinus taeda
AATCCTACCTTCCTCCCAATCACAGTCAACATTCCCTTGAAGTCAGAAATCTAGCCTAAAATCATCAACTAAGGTTGAATCCAGATCAACTGAGGTTGAATCTAGAGGAGAGAGCCCTCTCCGATTGCAGGTGGGCTAGAACCTGCAATCAGAAGATTGGTTTGTGGTTACCTCGGCCGTATCCCTAATAGGATCCTAGGGACAACTTGAGTGATAACACGAGGGAAAAATAATATGGAAATTGTATGCAGATAAAAATCATCTAGTTAGTAAGATCCTCTGGAAGAAATACCTTAAGGGAGGTTCCTTGAGAAACCTCACAACAAATTCTACTCCAACAGGAACAATAATATGGAACTTAGTCAGAAGAAGCATCGAAGATATTCAACAGCATTTATACAGAATTCCAGGCAATGGTCAGAGAACATTATTGTGGGAGGATACCATTCAAGGGAATTCCTCGTTGGCCACCCTAAACGCTTAGAACGATTTAAAGATCTGGCTAGTGAACAAGGGCCTACAGTTGGCATATATAAGTTCTTGGGATAACAAAGGGAATCAGATAGGTTGGACTTTCTAGGCATTCCTAACCCTCTAGAATCACAAAAAGACTTTCTCTATGCAGCTCTCTCTGGCCTCACCCTTGTCCATCGTTCATCCAAAGATAAATGGGGGTGGGGAAGAACCAAAATTTATACAGCAGCTCAAGGATTCTCCTCGCTACAAGCTACACACACATCATTGCTGACACTGAAGCTCTGGAAATCCTTTTGGTCCCCCTTCTACCTTCCAAAGGTGAATTTCTTCACTTGGTTACTCATGCATAAAAAGGCACTAACAGGAGAAAATTTGAACAAAAGAGGGTTGCACAGCCCCTTTAGATGCTGCCTATGCACTTTTTCTATCGAAACCTCTGACCACTTATTTGTTGACTGTGTTTTCACACAAGAAGTCTGAAAGATGGTCCTACACAAACTTAGTGTACCCACCCCATCCCAGATATGATTCGTTTCTCTCTACAACTCCTGGGTAGATCAAAACCCTTAGAAAGAACTAAAAATGTAGGCTGGAAAAACATTTGGCAAGTTATTCCAAAATGCCTTTGGTGGAAAGTGTGGTTGGCTCAAACTAAATGCGTTTTCAACAACAAGTTTCTGAATTTAGTGGAAGTGGCTGCTAAAGTAAAAGCTCTCTTGTTGGAAATAGTAAATAAATCAAATTTTGCCTTTATTTTATCTACAGAAGTCTCTGTGTGGCTAGGACCCTGCGTGACAGGAGAAAGGAAAGAATCAATCAACAAACCAATGAAGTCTCCTACTTGGCGCCTGCATCTCACTGAGGGTGAATTTCTTTCATGGTGGCAAGGGACCTCAAAAGCAACTATTTTCTATGATGGAGCGTCCAAGGGGAATCTAGGCATTGCACGAGTAGGAGTATTGATTTTTTCCTCAGATAGATCGAATAAAACCAGCTACAGTTGGGGCCTAGGCATAAGTTCGAATAATCAAGCAGACAGTTACAACCTCTTAAAAGCTTGCCAGATTGTGAAGGAGTTTGATTATAAAATAATCCAAATATTTAGAGACTTGGAGCTACTGATTAATCTCTTAAACTTCGAAGATTATTTTCATAACCCAACTTTAAACAAAACCTTGCAGAGAATTCAAAATACATTGAAAGACTTTGACACAATAGACTAATATCATATTCTCCTGGATTTAAATAAACACGTAGACTTGCTGGCCAATAAAGGCTGCCTGCTGTCTACAGGAAAACTTAGAATTAATGGAGGAACCTACTCGATTCGTCCTTTGCCTTAGACAATCTATAGAAGGTGATCTGCATGGCCCCAATAATCAGATTGAGAGTGGTAATTGGAACTATGAAAGTCACATTCAGGATCGCCAAGCTGCAAGTAGATGGAACAATAGGCAAAAGGACTATAAAGCAGAATGAACAACACCAGAAGGAACAACAACAGATGGTAGCAGGAACTGTCGTAAAAGGAACAACAACCAGAAGGAATAGCAACAAAAGGAACAACACTAGAAGGAACAACAAGCAGAAGGAACAATAGCAGAAGGAACAACATCCGAAGGAAAAACAAGCCGAAGGAACAACATCATAAGGAACAAAAAGCAGATGAAGGAACAACAGCAGAGGGAACAACAATCGAAGGAACAACAGTATAAGTAACAACACCAGAAGGAACAACAAGTAGAAGGAGCAGCAGCAGAAGGAACACCAAGCCAAAAGAACAGCAGTGGAAGGAACATCAAGCAGGAAGAACATCAATAGAAGGAACAACAAGCTAAAGGAACAACCTAATGAAAAACACAAGGAAAAGGACATAGAATATTATCTTCTAGAGACAATATTTAAGACAGAAAACATGAAAAACCAAAGGATCCAATGAATTTTTGAATTTAAGCATAGGAGAAGGGACTACATCCACAACTCATTCTTATTGCTCAGTTTTTAAAAGCTACTGTCAATTTTAATAGGAGCATAATCCACTTTTGGAAATAAATATACTAATCGTTCTTGTTAAAAAAAACAAAATTACATTTATAGTCATTGATTTAAAAAAAAAATCGCAGCTACACGACGAATTTCAAACAAAAAAAATTCAATATTTCAACACAGTTGATGTTGTAACACGCCACCTTATCAACTTTGATAAGTAGAAGTGTTTATTGAAAATAGAATTCCCAATGCAATTTTTTGGGAATGGGATCTAAAGGTCTCTTTTTTTTACTTGCCAAAATTTCACACCCTCTCCCTACTTACCAGCAGCATAAAGCTCAACTGATGCACCATCTGGTAAAGACTTCTTTTTGGTATATGCTAGATTGTTCTATTTCCCAGAAGGAAATTTGACTCTATTGTTTTAGTTCTCATGTCATTAGAGTACATAATAATAAACAACCAATTCGTGATAGCATATGAGGCATAATGACATAAAAACAATATTGACAACAAAATAAAATTTGCAGTTAGGTTCAAAAATCTTATTCCAAATTCTGAAATCCCTCCCCATGCAATTTCAAAAATGATTTTCCTCGATTCCTTATGTTCCTCTAGTCTTCCACTGCAGCTCTTAGATATTCCAAGGCCCAAAAAGTACCAAAGTTGCCGAGTGGAAGAAAATTACCACAACATAATAGAGATATAAATTAGAAGCAATGAGAAAGATAATGAGATTTCTTGATGTTCACCCTTGCATGATATGACATATTATATTGTTAAATGGTTCCATGTAAAGTGGAAGGCCTTTTTAGATTATATGTGAACTGCCAATCTCTCCAAAAAAGTTATTATGGATCAATGTTTGATAAGATCACCCAACAAGTCTCCAACCCATATATTTAATTACAATATTTGTATTAATCATATCCCATAGACAATTCCAAAAGGGTTTATTGTTATATTTGAGTATCCTTATCACTTTCAAGAATATTTTATACAAGCCTCTTGGCTAGGAGGATCCTATACACAAATTGTCATTTTCAGACACTAAGGCACCATGCTTCAATAGATCTGCTAGACACTTCACTCATACTCAAACTCAAAGGCAATGCCTAGCCAAGAATAGTCTTTTCCAAATTACTTGCAATAATACACTCCCTTAAAATATGCATACTCTAATTGTTAACAACCTATTTTTAGCTAATATTCCCAATTTAGCTTATGTTTTTTTTAGCTTATGACCATAGTTAGATACCAAAACAACAACACGGCTTGTAAGTTATTATGCTAATTTTTTCCTTCATCCTTGATGTCTATGATCATAATTTTTCCTTCATATGCACCTTGAATTATGTAGTTCTCCTAATGTTCCATTAACACTCATGGTATTACATCATTTAAGTTTTTGTGTCTCTTTTTTTCTCAACTATACGCCAAAATTCCCATATGAATTTAACTATCCCATGAGAAATGAATTTGGTATCCTAACAAAGCCATACCAGTGAAATATTTGCATCCCAATTTCGTAATAATATAGAAATTATACAAACACTCAAACAATTAGCAGTCAAAGAGCTCAATGTGCTAAGGAGATATATAACAAACTAATTAAATTAATACTAAGAATATATGAGTGTAAAGTCGAGAAGCTAAAATTAGGAGCACAAATCCAACTGCCATAAAACACAATACTACATTGAACAATATAAAATTCCTTAATTATCAAGTTTGTAGAGATCTCAGAAATATGTGCAACAAATCTAAAGAAAATTGGAATTACTTGTTGTTGCCGATAAATCTAAACTGGAATGAAAACAAGAAAAAGTTTGAAACTGATTGTAATTTCTTTAGAAACTATAAAGTAGTGACATGAATATTGATAGATGAAAAATGAGAAAATGTAATAAATGCTAATCCAATATTGTCTCACGACTTCAATATGCCTATAGAATAGGATACATATATTAATAAGGTGGTCGAGGCAAATAATGTTTTCAGTGAAATGAGGAAACGAGGCTTGTGTGAAAGGCTGCAAAATCCTTTGACATTAACAAGTCCCATGTAGTTCTACTAAGAACCATATACATCCAAAATGCCAGAGCTGAGTTTGTCACGATGAATTCATGATTTACTAAGGCATGTCATACCTCTTGATTTGAAATATCTATATATATATAGAATGTGAAATATGTGTGACTAAAAAACTTAAGCATGCCACCTCATTCAACAGATCTATTATTAATAAAACAAGAAGATTATGACATGTTTTAAGGGTTCAATTGTAGTCTAGAGATGATCAGTTTCAACAAATTCTCCAATGGGTTGAGGAGTACCTCTTATATATGGAACAAAGTTATTTCCAAACAAACTGACGAGAAGCAACATTGCATAAACCACAACCTTTCATTCATATACCTCACACACTATCAACTTCTATAGGATATGCAAAAAGAACCCTAATCCTTTGACATTAACAAGTCCCATGTAGTTCTACTAAGAACCATATACATCCAAAATGCCAGAGCTGAGTTTGTCACGATGAATTCATGATTTACTAAGGCATGTCATACCTCTTGATTTGAAATATCTATATATATATAGAATGTGAAATATGTGTGACTAAAAAACTTAAGCATGCCACCTCATTCAACAGATCTATTATTAATAAAACAAGAAGATTATGACATGTTTTAAGGGTTCAATTGTAGTCTAGAGATGATCAGTTTCAACAAATTCTCCAATGGGTTGAGGAGTACCTCTTATATATGGAACAAAGTTATTTCCAAACAAACTGACGAGAAGAAACATTGCATAAACCACAACCTTTCATTCATATACCTCACACACTATCAACTTCTATAGGATATGCAAAAATACCCCTAACCCAGATTCGTTAATCAGTTTGGCTACTATTTTGCACTACAATTAACCTAACTTTGGTTAGCTAGTATCAGAGGATCTACACACATGAAATATTGGCTATGAATGCTCTTGATATACTGTAATGTTTTGATCCCCATGAACCATTGATTGCATATCTTTATGTTCAACATAGAACATTGATTACAAGAATATTGAATACTGAAAGGTGCATACTTGGCCACTTGGCATGGTACTCAAAATTATAATAACATGTAGGGTATCAAGAGAATGATGTAGTTCGATCATACACTATACATCTATTCTTTCTTAACCACCTGAATATATGATATACACTTGAAGGAATAGATTACAATGGTGTTACTAGAATGAAGAAGGACAAAAACAGATTACTACTATGAATAACTCCACTGATTTGTATTGAGCTAATAATTCTACATTCTGAGTGAGGCACAATATCATTAAGCTACAGGTATGTTTAGACTTGTGACAGGGCATGATAGTATCACTAGTTCCCAACCAGACAAATAGGGGACACTTAGAAATGAATGAGAGACGTTAAAGTCCAAGCCAAAATTATTAACAGTGTAGAGCAACATTTGGTGGGAACCTTAAGGTACTTGAATGGTGTTAAAGGTGGAACAAGGAGCATCTTGCCATCCCCTTAGGCTACAAAATAGTAAACATCTTGCCATCCAAACGACATAGACTCTACAAACTCCAAGTATAATATATCAATCAATGGAGTGATTATTTTAGTTATGCTTAGAACTTCAAGCAGTTTATCACCCCCCCCCTCCCCCCCCTTCCCACATGCACATATCAGATTTAAGCACAAGCATAAGATGGAGGAGAATCAAAGTTGTTAAACATTGTCTTTGTTTATCTAGAGGCAAGAATAACTACAAAATTATGATTCAATGCATGAACATAAATGTACCTAAGAAGCCCAAATTCATTTGAATATTTAAAGGCGATTATGTGTGTTTATTCACATAAGAAGCCAAAATTCATTTAAAGATTTTAAGAATGATTATGTGTGCTTAGTCTAGCAAGAGCACCTTACTAGTAAATAAGACACAGACCTTTTCAGTAGATACATATATTTCCTATCTCTCAAACTTCTGTTCCCAAATGGAATGGGAAACTGAGTGAGGTGAATGATATTATGTAGAGCTAAGTATGTCCACCCTTTGCATACCTTCCACAGTTCAATTTAATCATGCTAGAGTACTAGGAGAAAAAGAAATAGAATCTAGGTAAGTACTTTAACATTCCCTTTATAGAATCAGTAGCATGAGTGAACCTCCTACATGTTGTCTATCTGTTTTGATTTGATCGCACTGCTTATAATCCCCTTTTTCTTGGCCACATTACTATCGTGTATATGAATTGGTATTTCCTTGAGAAAGCAACTATGATAGCAACCTCCTCTTCTTACTTCGATAGGACCTGAAGTCTTAAAACAATATGACATCTTCCTATATTTAGAACTTAGCTCCCCACTAAGTGGAAGCTGGATGGGGGTTGTGTCCCAGAATAACCTGTAATTAATCGTTCTCAATGCACTTAATCCTTGCTTACATTACACTCAGTTGCAGACAATTTTCGGTCATATATGCAATATTTTCTTTATGTCATACTTTTGTCACTATTATTTCTAGTCATTCAAATGAAAAATGTTTTTACATGAGAAAAAATGAGTAGGGCATACTCCTAACTTCTTGATGATATCCTTAACCAAGCTTACTTTCTCTCATGAATTTTTTCTTTGAAACCTATAATTTTGGTACAAATGGTGTTTGCAGTAGATATCTTGTTAGATTGCAAATTATAATATGAATTCTCTAGCATAACTCACTACATTCCTTAGAAGGAAAGAAATTATATGAATGTCCACCAATTAGGTCATTGAGTTCCATTTAACAAAAGTGTAAACCCTAAAAAATAAAAAATAAAACTAGTATAACGTGACAAGTGTCATAGAAATAAAACGCTTGGTGTCAACTTAAAAATACATCACAATTTAACACGAGTCTTAAAGAACAGAAAATCAATACAAAAGCTTAAAATTTAGATCCTAGCATTTATTATTACCTCATAAACGTTGCATGCTCCGTCATGCCATCCTCAATGAAGAAAACTTCCAAAGCTTAAAATTTAGATTCTAGCATTCATTATTGCCTCTAGAAATTTTGCACGCTCCATCCTACCATCCTGAGTGAAGAAAAATTCAAATGGAATATTATCATTAATATAACAAACAAGTTGTTGATTATTTTTTACTTCCACCTACAAAAGAGCATTTTCCAGTCTACAAGATATGTTTCGAAACAATACCATTGGAAGCAGTGTGTGTGTTGAGCTCCCAGGCTGTAATGGTGGCACCTAATTTACCAGGAAAGAAACTTAGAAAAGTGACTCAAAATATATGTGCATCTACATCCTATTAAACTAGAAATATTTATAGTAAATAGAAATAATATTTCAACTATTTTCACATTTTATGAACTGCACTTGTAGAGGTCTAGCAATTGTAAGACCGAAAAAGTTATTCTAAAACTTCAAGTTGTAAAATTTTTTACCATCGCGCCATATAAGTTTCCCATTTGATCTGAAGGCCTTCTTGACCTACTGATGATGCAAGTAAAATAGGCAATGGAGGTCTACACAAAACATTAACCAAGTATCACAAGTTTCTTTAATCAGGTTGATGCTTATCATAGTAAATACAATTCACATCTAACAACAATAAAGCCATTTTTTTCTATTTGTTCTTTACAAAATAAAATGGAATTGACTATCTAATAACCAACCAGAGCCTACTACTCGCTAATATCTAGGGACAAGTGCATTTCCTAAACCTATCAAATAACCAAGAACATCTAGGACACAAGTTGGAGGTGGAGTTGCTGCTATGGGTACTGATTTTGACTGAACATTTGGACCTTTGGCAGGTGAAACATTGATTTATGTCTCAGTGGCTGATAATTCTTCATATGGAAGGTAATAATTTACTTGCAATTTTGGAGGTAAAAAGGTACAAGGTACATATGGAAAGACATATGAGAGGTAACCTATACAAGCATAAAAAGTGCTTAGAAGAATATATGTGTGCTTTGACTTCTCAACAACATCAAGGAAAGACTTAATTTCAAAAATAAATTCTTTAATGAGATCTATACCTATTACTTACCACTTCAGATAGAAGTGTTGAGCATGACAACTACAAAAAAAACATATTATATTATTAGACATATTGGAAGAAAACTCCTTGAACTAAGCATAAAATATAATACTTATACTAGAAAAACCTATACAAATGAAAAAATCTAAAACAGTGAGAGATGAACTTAAGCCTTTTCATTGAAATAACTTACCACTTCTCTGGTATCCATTTTAGAATCCAAAATAAATCCCAAAACTTAAAAGACTGACCATTCTTGAACTTATTTCCTTCTCATTCTCCAGCTCAAAATAGTGAGCCCCATTCTTGTGATCATAGGGCATAATAGAAATGGCAACCAAAAATCCAGATGATGCCATCAGCTACAAATCCTTCTATGCTAAGTATTTATTGTATCTTTTTTGGAGGATATAGAGCTTGTACCATGCAGAAGCATGATACAAATGACTTTCTAATATAAAAAAATATCTTTATTAACTTTGAATAGTAGATTTTCATCATTTCAGGTTTAGGAATCTTCTTGACCATACACAAGGCCATGAATATCTTCTATAGAGTGAAACGCTTCCTATATATCATATGCCATCTGTCATACGAAATAGTATAAGGAAAAAATATATTAAAAATAAGAAATTTAGCTCACAGATTGTATAGTAGGTTCATGAAATTTCATTCAACCCAAAGCTTCATCTGCAATAGGGTATTCTCCAATAATTAATTCCTACAAGCTCAAACTATATCGACCTTCCCATATAGACAAATATAATCCTATATCTAATTCAATGGATAAAATTTTAGATTTCTATCCCCCATTCGATAATGATACCTTCTTAAAGGTGTGCCAAAAATCTACTCAACATGACATTATAACTATTTACATCATGGGAACTATGGGTAACCTCCCAACCAAATATAAATGGTTTCTAGAAGATGATTTTGCTACACATTTCCCTCATCCCATTTCACAAGTAGGGACACTTGCATCTTCAAATAAGGAGGAAATAACATGGATTTCAAGAGAGGAAGAAATTGGAGGAAATAATAGTATTTATATGGTGCTAGCATGGATCCACATTAACTTTGAATATATAGATGCCATTTGTCATCTCTATGTTTAATAACGAAGGAATTATAGATCAATGGCTATAAGTTTTTTATTTCATTTGTGAAACATATGGCCCATATCATCTATAATTATGCTCTTTAGTGTAACCTAACACACATCCATATGTTTTGTGATCACTATCGTAGCCCTATATCCTTATAGGTCAGTGATAAAGTATGACTATATCCTTAGAAGCAACAATTTCATTGCGTTAAACATCATAAGATTCATCCACTCCCATGGGGCCTTGACCTAATGAATTGTGACATAGCACCTGCATTATGGAATATTAAAGAATACCTTTAATTTCACTAGGTATTGATAAATGCCTCCAAAAATCCTTTTCTCAAACCCCCCTCCCAATACATATTGCCAATAAAGCAAGCCTTTATTTTTACTAGATATCCTTTAAATTTCCCTCAATACCTATAAACCATTTGGTACCCTACAACTCCCCATAGTACTTATAATGCATTTGCTTTAATCTTTACAATTTTAAAAGTCCCTTTATGAATGAACATGGTAAGATATTGGTCAACAAGGTGAAGCCCCTCTACCCACTCCTTTATTTCAAATATTATATTCTATAGTAGATTGGTGAGAATTCCTTCAAATTAGAGCTTCCTCTACAATAGGGTACTCTCCAATAATTAATTCCTACAAGCTCAAATTATATCAAGTCAAAACATACAAGCCCACTTAGTGTACGAAGATAAAGAGAAATATCTTTCAGAAGTAATCTCATTGAGCAGAGAATAGAGATTTCATACCTTGGAAGAAGGTTGAAATCTACGATTAGATCTATGTGGTTGTATGTGGTCTAGAGCTATCTTCAGGGGGCCTCTCTCTTTGGATGTCTTAACCTGTCGAAAAATGTTTTTTTTCTGAATTTTGACTTGAGCTCTTTAATCTAGATGACTTTTGTTTTGATCCCTGGTCTGCATTTACTGCAGAAAAAGGTTTCCCTTGGGTGAAAGGTGAGGTCTATGAGACACATCTACAAAAGAAAATAAAGATGAAGCATCAATTCCTACAACTTTTCTACCTGTCCTTTTGCCATCAATGATGATAGTAGGGTTGTGACCCATGACAAATTCATGACTGGTAGTATTCCTTATACTTGTCTTGTTGACAACATAAGACTCATCTTTTCCAGGCTGTTCCTTATTTTGACCCCAGTTTCCTTATCTCAACTCTCTAGGATTTGGGTGTGTGGATTTTGTTTCCTTCATACATTAAAATTTGTTGGTCTCCAATCCACTCTGGCTATGAGCTAGCATTGTCTTGTATTTATTCATTTTATTTGTAGGCTTACCTTTAGGAGAGTTCTTTACCATCTTATCTGTAGAATAATGTGTACTTACATCCATAAATTTATTCTTCTTTGCTAGCTTAGGAAGCCCATGAAACCTAGAGGCTTCAGTCTGTTTTTCATGGTGTGCTTTGCTATGCATTTCACTTCTGCCTTCTATGGAGATCTTAACTATTGAAGGTTTGAGGCCATTTTCAGAGGATATCATTACACTCTAATCTTGATCTCTTTTACCTTACTCCAAATTTGGAACTCTATGTAAATTGTTGTTGCTTTTCTCCTTCCGAAATGTGTCTTCTTTGTCAACCTTTTGTCACTTCCCCAAGGAATATCATCTTGGATAATTGAAACCAATTAAATTTAGTTTTCATCCAAAATAGAAAAGGAACAACCAGTTATCGCAGGACAACAAAAAGAAAAGAAAAGGAAAAGATAGCTAACTGGAAATCCCTACCTCATGTGCTACCTTTTCTACGTTTGAATTTCTCCATTCAAACCACTGGCTATTCTTCCAAATCAAATATGGTCTATGGTTCCATACTTTGATTAGCATTGTATCTACTTTTATTGTAGAAGAAAACAACAAAATAATGCTATGGTCAAACAACAAGGTTTTGACTTAAAAGAAGCACTAGCATCACTCTACAAGTTCACTGTGTTCATAAATCTTCCTTGCATAAACTCATGAGTTAGTCAACCTTTAAATTTTGTTTCTTTACCATGTGTTCAATCAATTTTTTTTATATCGGATGTCTACTTAACCATAGTGTCTTTATTTCGACAGTGTTTTTAGCACCAGACTTTATGTTATGATTTTACACCATTGGAATCTTCTTATAGAGGGCCATGTTGTGATCTGCATTGGATCAATATATTATTTGTTGTTAGAAAATTATATATTACAGAGCAATGGAGCACATAGAATATAGTAGAAATATAAACACAGAAAACACATAAAACTAGAGAGACACAAATATACGTGGTTCACCCAGTTTGGGCTACGTCCACCCGAACAGCTAGTCCTTCCTTTTTATTATCTAGCAAAATGAAGAGACACAACCTACATCAGATCTGCTATAATATCCTTTATTTTCTCTCATAGTCTCACCTCTTTGTTTATTGCTTGCAGAATACACATATATTACACAGCCTCAATACAATGCCCTCATACAAAGAGAGGGGTTACCTTCTAGGGCAAAAAACCCTAAACTAAACATAAGTTCTACCATATATCATCCACCTAATGAACGGCCCAGATTGACTAGAAATTACTATACTTTTACAAGGAAATTTTACATATGTTTTTAGCTTCGGGGGCGCTACCCCCAAAACCCCCACCGGGGGACCACTGGCTCCCAAACCCCCCATCCGGGGGGATTGGCCCCCCCGAACCCCCGCAGGGGGGACAAGTCCCCCCCGCACCCCCCGGCATGGAAGGGTGTACAAACTTCCTGGGGTGTACATCCAGTTGAAACAAAGAACTCTAAACAATCATGCTCCATACTCAACATTTTTCATCCATCTCGATGATTTTAGAGTGAAAATTTTGGAGGAATCGGCTTACTCATTTTTACCAATGGTCCCATTCACTAGCAACAGTGCCACAACACTTTGCAACAAACACAGGATTATAGGGACACAGGGTGCAACCACCAAGGCTATACGAGGGTGCAGGTGACAGGTGAGTTGTACAATAGAGTGCAGGGGAGGCACAGGTTGCATGCAATAGTCATAGCATACGGGAGCTAATAGGTTGTATAAAACAACAATTTTCTAGATTAGTCAGCAGTAATTGGTGGAAAATCATTTTTTAGAGGGAGACTATACTAATAAGGGGTTTGGAAAAGATGAATAATTTTTCGTGGGTGTTGAAGGGCTTAGCACAAAACAAATTTTTTTATTCTTGCGGCTAGAAGGACTTAGCACATGATATATTTCTTAATCAGATAAGGAGATGGAAGATTTGAGGATACGTTGGATGAAGCATCTAACTTCCTGCCTTGAAAGGCAAGGGTTACCTTGCTGCTAAAAGAGAATGACATTTAGGAGATTGTTGATTAGGAGATTCAACAACCAATAGATGCAATGCAGTTGGAAGCCCATGAAAAAGGACATATGAGCTCAGCAGGTAATCGTGGATGCATGAATAATCACTTGATACCTCACTTGGTAAAGAAGAAGACAACTAGGGAGATGTTCAAAGCTCTAGTGGACCTCTTCCAGAGAGACAACATGAACAAGAAGATGATCTTCATAAACATTATGAACATATAAAAGTCATAGTTAGGTTGGGATGAACTTCCATTCTCACCCTCACAATTTAATGCCTCACAGTAACTAAATTCATTATTTGAATAATTAGAACAGTTAGCATTGTGATCAAATAATTCATAGGGATGTAAGAGTCCCTCTTGGCAATCTCCCAATTTAAGTATTGTATTTCTCAAGTTTGTTATAAATTTCCAAGTGAAGCCTTTTGTCAATCATTTTGCTAATGATATTGCTGTAGGTGAATTTCTTGGGTTTTGGTTTAAAATAACATACGATGATAAGAATATATGCCTATAAAAACACTTCAAAACAAAGAAATAACTTTCATCCTTACTCAACCAGTACATAACTAGATAATAGTCATAATGACAATTGATAAAATCTTATTTTTGCTATTACATTGCAAACTGATAAATTATATGATAGTTATAACATTAACATTCTTAATATCAACATGAAAGATACAAGGCATATAAGGAAATAGAACTTGATGTATATAGATATATACAAAGCCACATAAATGCCAAAATATAGTGAACTCAGAATCAGCTAGAGGAAGTAAACAACCACAACATATCAGCAACTCATCCTTGATAGAATTCTCAGTTATATGAATGGAATATGACCCCTTCTAAAGAATGATATGGCTCTCTCAATGATGCCTCTAAGATGATAACAATACACCCACTACGTGCTCCCATAGAAGCTTAATATATGGAGGTAAATGCACTTTCACAATACACAAAATACACTGAGCTTAAGAAAAAAATCGACGACCAGCAATAGGAGCTTGCTCAGCTAAAAAAGAAAGAGAAACTTGGTCCAATACAAAACAGTGAAATCAACCAATGTAGGGAATGAGTAACTCAGCCCACTTATCCAAAATACCAAGAAGTGAATAACAATGTAACTCGACCTTCCTAGATAGAACTCAACCAACAAGGAAAATCATAAAAATTTCTTCTAAGCATGCCCCAATTCCAATTAAGCATATTTAATATTTTTCTAAATTGTAGAGCCTGTTGTTATTTGATGCTCGTTGCCCATCATGGGGTTATTTGAATTAGGCCTTATTTTGTTGAGGTTATCAAAGCCAAAGGTATAGGGGAAATGTTGCCTCCATTTGATCTTTTGATAGTAAAATAGCTAATTTTTACAATTATAAGAAATCATAATATCCAATATAAAAAGAACATCAATTCTGTATAGTGGAGAAATCACTCAAAGAAGATGCATTTAGTCTAGAAAGAGACATGATCCAAGCAAAGTTTATGCTAAAGTTCAATTTTCACTCATTAAAATAAGGTATGAGAGTAGTTTTACTCAGTCAAAACCAATAAACATATTTATTTTTCAATATTTTTTGGATAAGTTATAACTTATACCATAGACAGACCCAAATTAAGAGTTTTGCCAATCAAAAAGGGAAATCTTGCCTCCCAAGCCAAATGAATAAAAAAATCAAGGGATTAGAAATATTTCTTTTGTAACAATTTCAGGTGTTCACTTTTCACTCGACAAAAGAAGATAAGGAGAATTTTTATTCAGTCAAAAGGAAATCAACATCTTGAGTTTTCAATAATTCTTGCATAGAGTTCCTCCATTGATAGACTCTAATTAAGAATTTTGCATCCAAGCAAAGAGGGAAACTTTGAATCCAAAACTGAATAAAAAATTGAGAGATAAAACATATTTTCTTGGATGAATTTTGCATCCAAGCAGAGAGGGAAACTTTGCATCCAAGGATAAATAAAAATTTGAGGGATAAAACATATTTTCTTGTATGAATTCCAACTATTCTCACCTATCTAGCAATGAATGTTTTGTGATGGATCCACGAGGCATTGGATAAAACTTGAACATTGAAAACAAAGGACCACATACCTACTGATCTCTCATGGGTTTCTAATCATGCTCCACAAAAACTACTGTGTCTGCTGATGTTAGATTTAAAGCAAGTCCTCCAACTACATTGCATAATATCCAATGCACTTAGAAGATTGTAACAAAATAGTTTTGTCATATGAATAACCTTTCACATTATAAAAACAATTTTCTTTTTTTGACTCACCATGTGTTGTGAGGAGGAGAACATCAATGGTCAACCCTGAATTAAAAGCTTTTACAATGTGAAACCGTCCCAAAGGCTCAACAGAACCATCCAAACACAAATATGTCAGACTGTAAGTGGTGCAAATATTTCATGGATATTATAAAAAACATGCTCATTATTTCTCAAACTGTAGAATGAAAAACAAGCCATGCATGAGATTAAAAATTATGCTCAAATGCCTTGATCCAGCCAACCATCTATTATGATGATAAAAAGTCACTTCAACTATTCTCTATTCACTATGGCCTTGGGGGTATTTCTTCCCTACACACCTTATCAACAACTTGTGACAAATGTTTATTTGGTTTGATCCCTTCAATGAATACCTTGGTTTTATAAAGGGGAGGATATATGTTAGGTGGAGGGACTGTTTGAGTGGGTCGAGAAGGCTAGGTAGGCTGACATACCCTTGTCGCAGTCACTCCAAGGAGAAGCATAATCATTAGGGGTATTTTCTTTGGTTAGAAGATCGATCTTCCTTGTTGTAGCAATCATATTGATGTAGGGTCATTCTGAAGGCCTATAGCAGTATTTAGAAAGGACGTGAAGGGAAACAAAGAGTGACAAGTGTTCTCACTGAGATTGAAGCAGTCAAAAGGAGGCGTTTTGATCCTATTAAGGGAGATTGTGGTGGTGTTGACGGTGCTGGACCCACCAACATGTCAATGGGATCTCCCCGGTAAGAAGTCCCAATTAGACCTTAGACCATTTGGTGTAGTAGTCCCATCAGTGGGTCGTAAGGTAATTCCTTGACCGCGATGTCGCACAGAGGCAAGTAAGATAAATTTGTTAGTAGCAAGGGTGTGACTGATGCAGTGAGTCAAGGAATGAGTATGAGAGGTTCTAACACTTCAAAGGGGGAGGAAGGTGAAGGTGAGTTCCAGGTTGAAAGGGATTAGTCCCAACCCGACTAGGAACACACAACGTAAAGGACATGCACAACTTCCTACAAAGTAGTTAACATAGATGCGACAATCACAACATAGAAGGTAAGATAACACGAACAACACTCACGAATCAGTCCAAGATGAGTGTGATAGTTGATATAACAAGGTTCATAGAAAGGTTTGTCTGGTGACCGACGGAGTAGTCGACACGGACAGTGATAACATTAACAACATATGCAACACATTAACAACAAGATTCATATAAATACATACAAATTAGTTAATATACAAGTACGTAAGTTAAGCAACATATATCATTAAGGAAACCAGAACAGTCGAACTGCAATAACAACATATGCATGAAAATGTGTTGGCTCTTATTATTAAAGAAGTGTAAGTCACAATCATACAATACACCATGTAATCTTGCTAGCCCCATCACTGGATTGTTGCAGCCAGTTTCGCATGCTCCTCCAAAGAGATGTACTAGCTCCATGCAGTGGAGAAGCCAAGGCACATTACAATAATGTCCAAGCCTTCTTCAAGATAGTCTTAGTAGAAGGTTGGCTGACCAAAAGCCTTTAAAGTGAGTTATGAGGGACTATTTATAGCAAAGGGTGGGGTGACCCTTGACATTCCCCTTTGTGATATTTCAACTACCCTTCACCTACTCTATGACTGTTACATCCAACTATTGACACTTGACTTACACTTGACATGACTCAACATAACAATGCACATGTACTCATGTGAGACAACATGGCTTGAGCAAGCCTTGCAAGGCATGACTGACACTCGGTCTGCTGTGGTGAGACCAACTCTTTGACATGCTTGTGATGGCGAAGCTGGTGAGTTAATGCCAAGCTTGGTCGTCCGTGATGGTGTGCATGCACCTCATGGTGACATCTTGCTAAAGTGAACTCTTGCCTCCATTGCAACCAGTGCATTGGTTCAGCCCCTTCATCCAAATCGTCCGCTAACATGTGCATGGTCTTCTTGGGTACGATTGAACCAACAACAAACTTATGCATAATTTCCATGCTGATCTTCAAGTGTGTGTTGGGGGCCATGTGCATCAACTTGCCAAAGTGCATGTGTAGCCCCAGTTGGACTTACTTCTTGTCTTTGCCTTGGTGAGTGTGTTGAATGGGTTGGATTGCATGCGTGTGCTCAATGACATGTATGTTGTCAATTCCCTTGTATGTGATCAACCACACTGCTCACCATGTTTTCTATGTCTCAGCTGTTGGGATGGATCCTTAACTTGTATTGGAGAAATTTTATCCATGAGTGCATATTGCGCCCACTATTGTTCCTATTCCTACTGCAACTCATTGGACTGTTTGTGCAGCTTCATGTTCTTCCTGAGTTGCTACTTCAACACATGCAACTACTTCTTTTTTCCATCTTTTGCCTTCACGCGATCTTCATGTTGCGTTGTCACTTCCTAGCCAGAGTCTCCAAAGTTGCTTTCATTATCAGTGGATCTGCTTGATCTTGCAACTTTTCTTCGCCTCTATGTTGTCAATAATCTTCCTCTTGCATTCGCTGTGTTCACTTCATTCGGTATGCTACCTTCAAGTACTGTTCATGATGTTGCTTGCTGTGATGCTCTTGCTTGATGTCCTTGTCTACGACCAACTTGATGTCTTCATGAGTAGGTAAGTTGATGGACACTTGATCAACTGCATCCCCAAGCGTGCTCTGAATAGTGTCTTCATCTCTACTCTCCTAGAAGCCATTGTACCTATACTGCTAAGAGGCAGATGAACACCCACAATATTTGGAGACGTGGTAACACTCATAGCAAGAAATCTATCAGTCGAAAACTAGAATGAACATGAGAACTGACTTGTAACATACCTGGGTGAATGATCATGAAGGTTGTGCAATTTTGGCCAGGAGGTCAGGAGACCGATTGCCAAGACTGCACAAGGTAAAGTCTGGGCTACTAATAGATTGACTGACTCCTGGAACTATATAATGCATAGTCTAGTTGGGTAGTTGGTTACTGGGATTGTGCAATGAGTAATCCCAGCTAGGAAGGACTACTGGCCCATGGGAAGATTTGTGCAAATTTTTGGGCCAAGCAGCCACTGACCTCTAGAAATACATAATTTAGTCCAAGAGGCTAGTTCTGGGCTGGAATGCACAAATCTAGAGTGGAAGGTGAGCCTTCCTTCTCTAGATTGTGCAATGCCACCTTGGTGAAGGAAAAGACTGGGCCAAGGTTGGCCCGACTCACCGACGAGCAACTCAAAGCAAGTAAGTTGATGACATGCATGGTGACAACTGTGAGATAACAATGCAAATTGAAACAAAGCTAGGACAAGCTAGAATATATGCAAACGACAGTAGAAGTTCAAAGAAATCAAACAAACAACAATCGCACAAGAGAATACACAAAAAGTGATAGTAATGTAGCACAAGGCATGGGAAGCGAGGTTACCCCAAAACAATTGAGCTGAATGTGCCAACTACTTGTAGATGTGATGTGGGATGTTAGAGCTACAAGGTTGATGTGAGGAATGAGCTCTGTAGTGTCTAGCTGATGAGTTTTGATAACATCAAGGTTGTGACATGCATGCCACAAATCTAGGGGAAGTGACACTTGGAGGGAGTTTTCTGAATTGTTCCTTGCATGTAACCTCCAACTGCTAAATATAAATCCATGAAATAAGGGATGGCTTTGTATGCTGCCTTGCGAGAGGCAACCTATGCATGCAAGTCTATTTTTCTCAGTCAAGGAGGGAACCGATCAATTCAACTGCACATGCAAGCGACTGCTTGATTGCTGGAGAAAAATGTGCATTTCTGACTGTCAACTGGGTTGACTGCCCAAGGGATTGGCCAATTTCTGGACCCAACAATTGATTGCTACCTAGATTTGCACAAATCCTTGGATGAACTACCTGTTGATGGGAAAAATTGTACAAATCCTATTGGGAGGGTTGGTTGGTAGGATTGCAAAATCCTGGAGCCTGGAGGGAATTGTGCAATTCCTGGAGGGAAGGCTGGTTGCGCTCCAAAAATGCGCAAATTTCACTAGGAAGCTCCTCAGCTTGAATCTAGACCAAGTTTGGATGAGCAGCCTATGAAGGTAAAAGATTAGGTTGTGATCGACAGGGAGCCTTTAAGCAAGAAAGAAATTGAAGCTTGAGGACTTGATGAAGCAAGGCAAGATGCTATGGAGGTTGGTAGGGAGGCTCCAAAATAGGCTAAGGAAAACTTTTAGAGCATGGTTGTAGCCGCTACAACACTTGGCGACACACTAGTAGAACTCCAGCTCTTTGAATGGATTTTGTTCGTGAAAAGCAAGTCTAACACCTCCAAAAGTATTATTCAACTCTCAGATCATCTTCGCTTAACCTAGTTTGATTGTAAGATGTAGAATCTACCAAAATCTTGGTCGATTGACACACATTCAAAGCCAAGAAAACACAGTTGTTTCGATTGGGGTTGAGGGGTATATAAGTGCACAAGTAGTATAGTCGTCAGAGTCTAAGTTTCATCTCTAGTGTTGCTCCACTGCCAGCAGGCTTGGATAGTACAACGGTGGAGTCACATAGGAACACAAGCAGGGCTCCGCTGCCGGCGAGCCTGGTTAGTACCCTGATGAAGTTACTTATATCACCTCCTTGTGTAGGAATCCTTTCTCTTCTTTCACCTCATTCATTTTTCATTTTGAATATATATATATATATATTTTTTTTTTTTTTCCCTGTGCATAACACTTATTCATTTCAAAGG
>APFE030406476.1:31063-41816 GCA_000404065.3 Pinus taeda
ATACAAATGAGTGATGAGGGTCCTTGGGTGATTGAACAGTTTCATGATCGGGAGTGAGACTAACCCCAAGAGAGTGAGGTCTTGACATAACTATCAACTCGGGCTGAAGTGCCTCGACAGTCTTGGGTATCTCAAATTCATCATCAGGTAGATCATCATAAACTGATGGCTTCAAAAGATCAACTGCAATAGATTCATGAGAGTGATAAACAAAAGGAAGAAAATGGATCATAGCCGCCACAATCAGAAAAATCAATGAATTCTTTGGCATCCTCATGATCAGATGAATCAAACAGAGGGGTAGATGAAAAGCGAATTAACTCATCCTTTGTGTTTTCAGAAAATATAGATGAAGGATCAAGTGGAGCTTCAATGAATAACGTATCCTCTCCATTTTCGAATTATGGACTAGCATCCAATGAGTCATGCGAGTGATAAACAATGGGTGTATTTGTAGATGAAGACACACATACAAAATCATCGATGGTAGGTTAACCAAGAAGCAAGGAAGGAACGAAGGGGGCTCGGACAAAAGGGAGTCATCCTTCACTGAGTGTTGATGTTCAAGCTCCCACTCATACTCTTCATGAATGATAGTGCATGTTGGTTTTGCAACACCAACTCTGTCAGTGGGTTGTTCCTCATTCACAACAAGTGAAGAGTCCAGAATGGATGAACACAAGACAACATCATCCTGAGGAACACCTGAGTGCGAAGACGAAGGTTGAAGTAAAGAATGCATATGGGAACTTGAAGGACTCACAACAACTCTGCGTGAAAATTAAGTGGAGTGATGATGGGAGGGTGTGAAGAATGAACATATGTGTGAACATGATCCTCAGCATCACTGGGAAATGGTGGAACTGTTGAATGAAAGGGAGGTGGATAGTCTGTTGAGATTGTGCCTACTCCCACATGGGATTGCATAGTTCCATCAACGAAGAAGGTTGAGCGAGGCTTGACATCAAGCTTTCTCTTTGGACGTATAGATTTATTAAAGAAGTACTTGAACCGGCCTCAGAGATAAGCTAAATTCATTTGATCTTCAGAGCTTGAAATTGTAAGTCACGGAAGCACTGCCAAAAATCAATAACGGATTCATGCGGAGCCCTCCATTGTTGTAACAGTTTTTGGTCAAGATGGTATGGATCAAAATGATGGAACATGTCTACAATAAGATCATAGAAGTGCTCACATGATTGAACGGTGTCATCTGGTAGGCTGAGCACCCAATGAAATGGGGATTCACGAAGTGTGAATACAAGTAGCAGACCAGCCTATTTGTAGTAAACTCATCTTCCTAATAAACCATGGAAAGAAAGTTATGTAAGTGCTTAGGTGAGGCCACTTCACCTTCACCATAATACGTATGAGTGGACAAGAGCTTGAAAAGCTTCCCCGAGATGGAGACATCTTCATGATTTGGAAAAACCCTTAAGGGAAGAAGAATGCGAGGTTCCATGAAAGATAGGCAAAGGTTCAAAATTGGATGAGAGGACATTGCTTGTCATCAGGCCCTCCTTCTAGCGCCAAAAATGTTGATGGCGCTAGATCCACTAACATGCCAAGGGGATCTTCACGGTAAGAAGTCCCAATTAGACCTCAAACCATTTGGTGTAGGAGTCCCAACAATGGGTCGTAAGGTAATGCCTTGACTGTGATGTGGCACAGAGGCAAGTAAGATAACTCTGTCAATAGCAAGGGTGTGACTGATGCAGTGAGTCAAGGAATGAGTATGAGAGGTTCCAAAACTTCAAAGGGGGAGGAAGGTGAAGGTGAGTTTCAGGTTGAAATGGATTAGTCCAAACTCGGCTAGGAACATACAACACAAAGGACATGCACAACTTTCGGCAGAGCAGTTGACATAGATGTGGCAGTCACAACATACAAGGTAAGATAACACAACCAAAACTCATGGATTAGTTTGAGACAAGTGTGACGGTTGATATAACAAGGTTCAGAGAAAGGTATTTCTAGTGTCTGGTAGAGCAGTCAACACGGACGGTGACAACATTAACAACATATGCAACACATTAACAACAAGATTCATATAAATGCATACAAATCAAATCATATATAAGTACGTAAATTGAACAACATATGTCATTAAGGAAACCGGAACAATCCAACTACAATAACAACATATGCATGAAAATGTGCTAGCTCTTATTATTAAAGAAGTGTAAGTCATAATTATACAATACACCATGTGTACCTGCTAGCCCCATCACTGGAACTTTACAGCCACATCCGCCTGATCCTCCTAAGAGATGTATTAGCTCCGTGCAGTGGAGAAGCTAAGGCACGTTATAATACTGTCCAAGCTTTCTTCAAGATAGTCTTAGTAGAAGGTTGGCTGAACAAAATCCTTTACAATGAGTTATGAGGGACTATTTATAGCAAAGGGTGGGGTGACCCTTGACATTCCCCTTTGTCATAGTTCAAATACCCTCATGACTCTTCACCTACTCTATGACTGTCACATCCAACTGTTGACACTTGACTTACACTTGACATGACTCAACATTACAATGCACATGTACTCATGTGAGACAACATGGCTTAAGCAAGCCTTGCAAGACATCACTAACACTCAGTCTGCTGTGGTGAGACCAACTCTTTGACTTGTTTATGATGGTGAAGCTGGTTAGTTGATGCCAAGCTTGGTCATTCGTGATGGTGTGCATGCACCTCATGGTGACATCTTGCTGAAGCAAACTCTTGCCTTCGTTGCAACCGGTGCATTGGTTCGGCCCCTTCATCCAACTCATCTGCTAACATGCACATGGTCTTCTTGGGTACGGTTGAATCATAAACGCACTAATGCATAGTGTCCATGCTGATCTGCAAGTGTGAGTTGGTTGTCATGCACATCAACTTGGCGAAGTGCATGTTCAACCCTAGTTGGACTTGCTTCTTGTCTTCGCCTTGGTGAGTGTGTTGAATGGGTTGGATTGCATGCTTGCGCTTAATGACATGCATGCTATTGAATCCCTTGCATGCTATCAACCACACTACTCACCATGTTTACTCTGTGTCAGCTATTGGAATGGATCCTTAACTTGTACTGGCGCAGTTTCATCCGTGAGTGCATGTTGCGCCCACTGATGTTCATGTTCTTGCTACAACTCATTGGATTTTCTGTGTAGCTTCATGTTCTTCTTGAGTTGCTACTTCAACACATGCAACTCCTTCTTTGTTCCATCTTCTACCTTCGAATGTCACTTCCTAGCCATTGTCTCCAAAGTTGCTTTCATTATCAGTGGATCTACTTAATCTTGCAACTTTGCTCCACCTCTATGTTGTCAATAACCTTCCTCTTGCATTCCTTGCATTTGCTTCATTCAATATGCTTCCTTTAGATGTTGTTCATGATGCTGCTCGCTATGATGCTGCTGCTTGATTTCCTTGTCCACAAACAATTTGATGTCTTCGTGAGTAGGTTAGCCCATGGACACTTGATCAACTGCTCTGAATGGTGTCTTCCTCTCTTCTCTCCTAGAAGCCATTGTACCTGTACTGCTGAGAGGCAGATGAACACCTGCGATACCTGGAGACATGGAAACACTCATAGCAAGAAATTTGTTAGTCAAAACCAGAATGAACATGAGAACTGACTTGCAACATTCCTGGGTGAATGATCATGAAGGTTGCACAATTTCGGCTGGGAGGTCGAGAGACTGACTACCAAGATTGCACAAGGCACATTCCGAGCTACTAAGAGAATTATTGACTGCTGGAACTATGCAAATCACAGTCCATTCGGGCAGTTGGATGCTGAGATGGTGTAATGAGAAATCCCACTTGGGAAGGACTACTGGCCGAGGGGCAGATTTGTGGAAATTTTTGAGCCAAGCAACCACTGACCTCCAGAAATGCCCAATTTAGTCCAGGAGGCTAGTGCTGGGCTAGAATGCACAAATCTGGAGAGGATGGTGAGCCTTCCTCCTACAGATTGCGCAATGTAGCCTTGGTGAAGGCAGAGACTAAGCCAAGGTTGACCCAACTCACTGATGGGAAATTGAAGGCAAGTAAGTCAATGACATGCATGGTAAAACTAAGTGATTGTGGAAGTGATAAATAGTGCATGAAAAACATGAAAAGAGGATTGAGCAAATAGATCAACATGCATGTGGGTGAGGTCATTCGCCAGTTGGGCGAATGTCCGTGTAAAACAATTTCATGCATGCAAAAACAGTGAGATAGCAATGAAAATTGAAACAAAGCTAAGACAACCTATAATATACGGTAGGCGTTCAAATAAATCAAGCAAACAACACTCACACAAGCGAATACACAAAAAGTGACAGAAATGCAGCACAAGCCATGGGAAGCGAGCTTACCCCAAAAAAGTTGAGTTGAATGTGCCAACTGCTCCTAGTTGTGATGTGGGATATCAGAGCTACAAGGTTGATGTGAGGAATGAGCTCTACAGTGTCTGGTTGATGATTTTTGATAACATTGAGGTTGTGACGCACATGCCACAAATATAGGGGAAGTGACACTTGGAGGGAGGTTTCTGAATTGTTCCTTGCATGTAACATCCAACTGCTAAATATAGATCCCTGAAATAAGGGATGCCTTTGTGTGATGCCTTGGGAGAAGTCGACTATGCATGCAAGTCTTTTTTTCTTGGTCCTGGAGGGAAGCAGTGAACTCAGCTGCACATGCAAGTGACTGCTTGCTTGCTGGAGAAAAATGTGCATTTCTGAATGTTGGCTGGGCTGACTGCCCAAGGGGTTTGCACAATTTCTGGGCCGAGCAGCTGACTATTGCCCAGATTTGTGAAAATCCTAGGTTGAACTGCCTATTGGTGGGAAAAATTACATAAATCCTATTGGGAGGGTTGGTTGGCAGGATTGCGCAATCCTGGAGCCCAGTAGGCTGTCAGAGGGAATTACGCAATTCCTGGAGGGAAGGTTGGTTGCTCTCCATAAATGCGCAAATTTAACTGGGAATATGCTCAGCCTGCAACTGGACCAAGTCTATGTGAGAAGCTTTTGAAGTGAAAAGATCAAACTATGATTAACATGCTTCCTTTGAGCAAGAAAGACACTGAAGCTTGAGTACTTCACGAAGTAAGGAAAGCTATTGTGAAGGTTGGTAGGGAGGCTCCAAAATAGGTTAAGGAAAAATTTTAGAGGGTGATTGTAGCCATGAAAGCAAGTATATTGAATGTAACCCTAACTTGATCAAGCTTCTACAATGGTTTGTCATCAACTTTGCATTTTGAATGTCTATTTATGTAAGTGTCGTACTATTGGATCTCTACACCATCAAGTCAATTTTCACCATGAATTCTTGTACTCTCTCTCTCTCTGCTAATCATTTTATATTTATAATAAGAGGATTTGGTCTATTGTTTTTATCAAATGATGACATTCCAATTATCTACTACCACTACTATTCTCTGATGCATTTGGAACTAGCCATCATGTTTCCATCACCTACAGGTACTCTTGTTTTGAAGATGACAACAATGGTGGAGGAAATGGGTAGTATAAATGAGAGAGCCCCAGAAGCAAACTTGTAAATGGTTGGGCCATTGCCACTTGGAAGATGTGGCCTAGGATTATAATCATTGATAAACAATTTTACCATTTCTCTATGATAGAATGGACATATATTATTTCTTTCTTGTAGGCAATTAGTTCTCCCTAACAGTTATAATGACTCAAGTCAATATTCTATATCTTTGTTCTCCAATATTACTTACAGACTTGTCAGTGTCTAAACTGCATTAGAAAGCAATCACCTTCATGAAAGAGTACATTAAGCATTCAAGAATTAACAACGCATGCTATACCCTAGAAATGAGGAGACTCGAATTCTGCATAGTATTAATACTTATGGGTACTGTGATATTGATGGGCTCTTACCCTACATTAATAGTCCAAGAATTAGTACCATAGACTACATTCTAGAAGTAAGGAGACCTGAATTCTGCATAGCATAAATACTCTTCTGCAGTGTGAAGTTGATAGGCTTTGATCAACTTGATAACAATTTATACATCATTCAACATTTAGGATTAACCTCGACTTTTCATAGCTACAAGATGCTGATCCAGGTGGATATTGGTGGCCACCCGCTAATTCCACTTGGATCCCCTCTAGTGCTTCTTTCAGTTTTTTTTCAGTTTCTGTCAAAAAATTGTCTTTTCTGTCATAGTCCTTAGAGAGATCTTTCCAATGGCTATCATGCGTGTCAAATGGAGATAATATGACAAATTCACGACCCCAGGAAGTTGGCTGTCCAACTCACCCCAACGGGGCCCACAAACTCTTGGTGTTACATCTCCTCGGGTTAGGGTTTTGGTTGTTGAGGGTTTTCTCTTATTGTTCAATAATAAAAAGGCCCTTGAGCCTCATTGTAAGATAGTTTAGAGGCATGTAGCCACCACATCTCTTCTAAGAGATAAGCTACCATCACCCTAGATGGTTTATTTCCATCACTGTTTGTAGGAATATTTAAGTATTTTACATTAATGAAATGAAGTATTGTTTTCGATGCATATCTGTGTTTATGGTTATCTCTATAATTTGTTGTGTTCTTTTTTAAATTTGGATCAATGATTTTAGAGCGGTTTTCTTTTTCTTTTTTTTTCTTTGCATGTCCCCAACGAGGTCGGGATATAAGGAGTTAGGGCTTGAACTGGTCGAACCTTTGCAAGACCAGCCTCGCAAATCCCGATGGCCTCCCATGGTGGAAGAGAAGAAAGACGAGGGGGCAGGAGATCCTATAAAAATCTTGCTCGAAGAAGCCCTCGAGTGACAACGAAATGCGATGATGGACAACTTTACCTAGATCCTTCAGCGGCTACCCAGAAGTGAAGCATCGGCATCTAGTAGCTGCTCTGGAAATGCCACGCCCTTTAAGGTACAAGTTAATTTTGAAATCCCCATATTCAAGGGTCAGATAGACGTAAATGCCGTAGATAAATGGTTAAATCTACTAGAGGGTTATTTTTCTGTTCATGAATTTTCGAGTCGGGAAAAGATTGTTTTCGCTCTTCTTAAAGAAGCCCCCCACGTCAAGGACTAGTGGGAAACCTACTGCGAACAGAAGGATGAAAATACCGAGTCACTATTTTTAGCCGCATCCACCTGGAATTCATTCCGAGATGCCATTAAGGAGCAGTACTACCTTGTTGGAAGCTATGAGGATGAATACATAAAGTGGACCATGTTGCGGCAGGGAAGGGACCAAGATGTGCCAGATTTCACTAATATTTTCCATACCCTTCGTACGAAGTTGGGTATCAACGATTCAGAGTAACATTTGATACTCAAATACCGTGGCTGCTTGCACAAGTACATCCAGGAAGAAATAGAATTCCTGAACATCTCCTTTCTCGGCACAGCATACCGATATGCCGTTAAGATCGAGCATAAGTTTAAACAAAAGAAGCGAGACTTTGGATCTGCAAATCTAAAGCAAGGGAAAGGTGCCCCTAAACCACAGAACAAAGGACAAAGCCAAGGTGAGGCAGCCCAAGGCAACCCCCTAAAGCTGCAAGCAAAGAATAGTGCCGCAAAGCCAAAAAAGTACACGGGAAAATGGTGTGAGTTCCATAAGAGCTCCACTCACAACACAAGTGAGTGGCGGGCCAAGCAGTCACTGGTGGCTGAGCTAAAGGTTTCAGAATCAGATGCATGTTCTGACTCTGAGTCAGAACCTAACAAGGGGAACGACAAAGGGAAGCAAATTATTGATGCGGACCCCAGCGCCACTACTGCTACTACCAAGATCCAGAAAAATGAACTTGAAGATCCAGAGGAGGAGGAGCATCTCTTCCACTCCCAGATGTGGGTAAAGGGCTCCCCGCTTCAGTTCATTGTCGATAGTGGGAGCCAAAAGAACCTCATTTCAGCAGAGGTCGTGAAGCGGTTGGGCTTACCGACCACAACACATCCACAACGGTACACCATCGGGTGGCTTCACCAAGGATGAGATCTTCGTGTGAGCCAGCAGTGTCGCCTTCCATACAACATCAAGCCCTTCACGGATGAGGTATTGTGTGACATCGCTCCCCTTGAAGTTTGTGATGTATTATTAGGACAACCATACTTATGGAAGCAACATGCTGTGTATAAATCAAGGCCTCGGGTTGTTATTATTGCATTGGGAAATAAGTTGTACAGGATACCAGAGGTAGCATCACCTACTGCCATCTCTTTGATTACTACAAAAAAATGCAGTAAGCTCGTTTCGAAAACTAGGAAATTTGTTTTCCTGATGATACGCCCTCAAGGAAAGAAGAAGACGGTGGCCATAGCCTCCAGACAGGGCCCCTTCACACGAAAACTACAAATGGACAAGGTCGTGGAGGAGTACGAGGACATATTCACCTCCCCCGCAGGGATTCCTCTGCACTGTCAGGGCAAGCACTCCATCTATCTGACCCCAGGTGCGCCACTACCCAATGGACCAATTTATCGGCACTCCATTCCGGAGAACGATGAAATCAAGAGGTAGATTCAGGAGCTGTTGCAGAAAGGTCACATCTGTCCGAGTTCATCACCTTGTGGGAGCCCAATTGTGTTGGTACAGAAGAAGGATGGGACTTGGAGACTCTGTGTTGACTATCGGGTGGTGAACAAGATCACTATCCGTAATAGGTACCTGATCCCGCAGATTGATGACCTCCTGGACCAACTAAAGGGGGAAAAATATTTTAGCAAGATCGACTGGAAGTCAAGATATCACCAAGTACCAATCGAACCCTTTGATGTGTGGAAGACTACCTTCAAAGCCAAGGAGGGCCTTTTCGAATGGTTGGTTATGCCTTTCGGGTTGACGAATGCTGCTGCAACCTTCATGAGGCTAATGGATGACATCTTGCGACCATTCACCAACTCATTTGTAGTGGTATACTTGGATGACATTCTGATCTTCAGCCAGAGTTGGGAAGAGCACCTCCACCACATCCAACAGATTCTCCAAACACTGCGTCAACACAAGATGTGTGCCAATTTGGAGAAATGCACTTTTGGCATGACCCAGGTTCAGTATTTGGGATATATTATTGATGAATAAGGGGTGCATGTGGATCTAGCCAAGATCCAAGTCATCTTTGAGTCAAGTCACCAAGGGAGGAGCAAAAGCAAAATTCTTTTGGTCTAAATCTCAATAGAAGGCATTCATAAAGTTGAAAGATTGCCTCTACACAACACCAGTGCTGGCATTACCATATTTACAACAACCATTTGAGGTCGAGACAGATGCCTCTGACTATGCTGTTGGGGCAGTCCTTACTCAACACGGGCATCCAGTGGCATATCATAGTGAAACACTTTCAGACACAGTCCGAAAGTATCCCACTTATGATAAAGAGATGTATTCCATTGTGCATGCTTGCCAACAATGGAAGCATTACATTTTGGGGAAGGAAACGGTCATCCACACCGACCACCAACCCCTGCAGTTCATACAGACCCAAGGGAGATTGCATAATGATCACCATCATAAGTGGTCCACATACCTGCAACAGTTACATTTGAATATCAAGTATAAGAAGGGCAGCACTAATAATGTTGCAAATTGCCTCAGTCGACCACCGATCATGGCGTTAACCACTATCCTAAACTCTTGTGGGAACGAGACTTCTGATTGGCAACTGCTCTACAAAAGCGACCTGGAATTCAGCCACACATACCAGACCCTCTTGGAGGGTCAACATGTTCCAGATTTTCACCTCCAGGATGGTTTGTTATGCCACGTGGGTCACCTTTGTGTTCCTTCAAGCGAGAGTGCCAAGATGATTTGGGAAGCACACTATAGTCGGGCTGTTGGCCATTTTAGGGTCAAAAAAATGGTGGCTGTTTTGCAAAAGTATTTCTATTGGCCGAATCTTCGACAGGATGCTGGGAAGTACATCAGATCATGCACTTCCTGCGCCATTGCCAAACTGACCATCAAGAAGCAAGGCTTCTATACCCCGCTACCTACCCCTATTCGACCTTGGGAATCCATCTCCGTGGATTACATGTCAGGCCTTCCTTCCACTAAGCATGGAAATGACTGTGTTTTTGTGGTCGTCGACAGGTTCTCAAAGATGGCCATTATGGCGGCCTGCAAGAAGAATATCACAACAGAAGCCACTGCTAAACTCTTCTTTGAACGAGTGTGGGTACACTTTGGGATTCCACAGTCTATCATATCAGATCGGGACAACAGGTTCTTCAGTACATTTTGGTCTAGTCTTTGGTTGATGCTGGACACCAAACTCACTAAGTCCACAGCCTTCCATCCTCAAACTGATGGCTAGACAGAGGTTGTCAACAGAATGATTGTACACATTCTGCAGATGTACAACTCAAATCATCCATGCACATGGGACGAGAGCCTTTCCTATGTTCAGCACAACTACAACTGGGCTCTCCGAAACGCGATTGGCCATAGCCCTTTTCAGGTGGGCTTGGGGTTCCAGCCACTATGTCCCATCGATGTGGCCATGCCATTTGCAGCTACTCACGTAGATTCTGCTCATGTCCAGTCCGAAACAGATAGGGAAAAGAACTTCATTGAGCACATCCAACATATTCGCTTGCAAGTCCATGACATTCTGGAGAAATCAAATGCTAAGTACAAGCAACGACATGGTCAACATCAAGTGCCACACAAGTTTTAGGTGGGTGACAAAGTCTAGTTGCATTTGCAAAAGGAACGCCTTACCGGAGCCTATCGGAAACTCAGACCACTCTGATATGGTCCTTACACCATTACCAAGGCTATGGGAGACAATGCATTT
>APFE030406482.1:0-12068 GCA_000404065.3 Pinus taeda
AAAGAGGGTTTTTTAGCCATTTTGAGGAGCATGAGCATAGGTGAATGTGGTTTCACAACACAGTAGGGAGACTGACATGATGGCAGTGACATTTTACTGTGTAACATTCCTCATTTCCTTTCTATAACTCCAGAGTCTGCATTTCCTTGTTCCACACCACTAAACTTATTACAATGTCTCCTATGTGCGTCAATTCCATTATTCTAACCCTAACTTCCTGCAACTTCCATTATCGCCGCTTGTCAGCTATTCTTTCCCTCCTCAATGCTCTGAAATCTCTCGCCTTCCACAACTCTTCTTGATTCATTATAATAAATTCTTCATTATCCCTCATCTACATGACATCTCTCTCCCATAATCATTCCCCCAGTACTAAAAATTTAAGCTACCATTTGACCTTGTGGAAATACCAATAAGCTGTCTTCAACCATCAGTGCTTTAATCCAAAGAGGAATCTCCTTTAGCAATCATCCTCATAACACAAACTTGAATAGGTATTTCACATGAGAGAAGGATTGGTGCTTCTCAGTTGCAAATTCAATGATGTAGTTCTCAAGAGTCACATCAACTTAGAAGTTAACAACACTCATTAGATCCCTATCCAACCAATGAAGATTTTCTAGATCAACTGTAGTCAAAGTTTTGTGTAACCTCAGCCATGTAGCAAAACCCACTTTACATTGAAGTTGAATCAACCAATGCTCTAATTCCTCAAGAAACTAACTCCAAAATATCTCATATTGATCACAAGCAGGATTAGCATACAGAACCTCCTCTCAAACCCAATATTGATCCTTCTGTCTCACTTGTGCTTGCTGCAAAACAAGGTGATCAAATTTCTGATGCCACCATTCTTGAATCTCCCAGCCAATAGACCTTGGTCGCATGATCTAGATCCCCTAAAAATATTGAGGTCTCGAAAATGGAACCATTCGTTGGTGAAATAATTTAAATTAATAATGAACCAAGGTTCAACCTAGGGTGTCAACAAAGATTTTCACATAGTCTAGCAGTTCATCGACATTTTCACTCCCTTGAAGCAAAGGAGCGTCTCACTCGAGGAAATCTAGAAGCATAAAAAGATGGAAGGGAGATATAGAAATATGTATTTATGCAATTTACACAACCATTGATACATTCATTGTGGTAATCCAAATAAAACATGTAAAAGGAAATAACAACATGCAGAAAACGTTTAAAAGGAGGTGTGAACACATAACCATAAAGAAAAACTCCCATTCTCCTTTATTAAATAAGTTCGGAGCCCATTTAAATTAGTATTTTCTCAATACACCTTGTGACACAACAATAATGTGTGCATACATTACAACTCAACGCATTTAGCAAACATGGATCACTACATTAACAAATTTTCATATCACTCTTTCTTTCCCAGCTTAGATTTGAATTCTTCAAGGACTCCTAAACTTTGCAGTACTTCCTAACCTTTGTGCTGTTGCATAAAATTGTTTCTCGTTGCTCTACATATTCTTTCATAACTCACGCTTGATTGATTTGGTCTTCGATCCATTGTTCTCTTGATCTATGGTTTTCCAAAACCTTGGGCCATTACCTTTGTTTTCCTGTTGACTATATCAAAATTAGTTTAAGATTTTGCGATATGTGCCCATACTTTCTGCTACACAAGTCCCAAAATAAATATTTCGTTGCCTCTTTGATTTTTCGGTGATTTGCTTCCAGCGACTTTATCCGAAATTTCCTTCTTAACTTCTTTTCCTTCAAAAAAGAAGGACCCAACAGAATGTGTAGTTCCTGCCTCCCAAGACTACTGCATTGTGTAGTTCCAGTGCTCAAACTTGAACCTTGGCTACCAAAATTGTGATATCCATCTTCCTAGCTTAATCTCAACTGCGCATTGTGCAATATCTAGCATCAAGCTCAACCCTTGATCCCCCGAATCTGTGCAATTACGGAATGGCCCAGTCTCCTCTGTCTCCTGGAATTGTTCAATAGGTTAATTGAGTGCCCATCCCCTCAATTTGTCACACTAACCTTCACAATTGTGTAGTTTCCTCCCTCATCCCAGCCTAAACTGTGCATTGCGCAGTCTTAAGGCTCAAGGCTCACCCTTGATGGCTCGAACTACACAATTGCGTAGTCACTAAGCCCCTTTCCCATCTTGTCACCTAGTTCCATCTCAAACAATGGATCAACATGCACTATCTTAGACTAGGGGTTTTATTAGACTGATCTCATCTCATCATGAGTGAATTGTAGATGCATGTATCTTATCATGCCATGGAAAGATGACATGAGAAGGAGATGAAGAAGGGAAACATGTTGAAATACCTCTTTGTAGTTGAGTATGCAAGCTTATCAGCCAAGAAAAAAAAAGGGGCACTAATTTGCGACTACAACTCAAGACTCGAGATCATTGAAGACTCCTTACTTTCAAGTCATACATAGGTGGATAAAAAACACTATTAATCATACAAAAAGCAAGGAGAATCAAGAGTGGCTTGACATTTCCATATCATCAAGAAGTCCATGCGAGTAGTGTCATGTCATGTCATGTCATGAGTTTTCACATGCCATGCCATATTGTGGATGATGTAAATCTATTCAAAATGTTTTGTAAAGTGGAAGTCCAAAGGACATATTCAAAGTATGAAGAGTCATGTAAAGTTGAAAAGTTATAGAAAGTCAAAGAATCATGAGGATAGTGAAAGATTCACAAGGAAGGTGAAGCATCACCTCATTGGTTATATATACACCCTCATTGTATGAGAAAAGGGTTTTTTCACCTTGGCTCCTCCTGCAAAGAATTAGAGAGACAAACTAGTTCTTTTGAGGAACAAGGAGTGGCTTCAATGCTCCACTATTGGAGCTAGTGGTTTTCATTATATACATGTGTCTTGGAACTTTTACTTAATATCAAAAGTCTTATGGCCAGTACATTATTCATGGATGGATTATGGATATTTGTAATACTATTTTGTGAATGTTTGTAATTCATCTTTTCTTTCATCTGTGCTAAAGTAGTTTGAATCCTTGTGGATTATTCCACTGGACATTAGACAAATCTTCCTTGTTGTGTTGGTTATAATGACTCTCACATCTTTGTGGACTATTCAGCTCGATGTTGGACGTATTCTTCTAGTTTATGTGTGTCTCTACTAGGGTGGCACTATTACCTCTCTCTTAGAGGCTCACTTCTTCTCCCCCTTCCATAGTAAAATAATTTTGACACACACACGACTGAACACTCACCAAACACACCACCTTTGTTTTCAAAGGCACATTTTCACCCATATCTCTTGCCGATAGTTAGAGCCAAGGCATATCTTTAAGACAACTAGAAATTAGGCCATATTTCGGATGGGGCTCCTATCCCAAAAGATGTGAGGTCTAATTGGGAGCACATATCGGGGAGACCCCTTGAATTTTGGCAGATCTAGCACCGTTAGCATTTATGGCGCTAGAAGGAGGGCATCCAATTTTTTATGGCTAATAACCTCACCCACCCAAATCTTACTTCCTTCAGTCAAGGCAGTAATATAACCAAAACCTCCCTTGTGCATATTCCCTAAGTTGGAAATCCTTCTCAGCCCAAGATTGTATGAACTTGTGAGATCTCTTACAACCAGATACAAGCCATCCTACCTATCACCCATAAGTTTGCAAGAGCTATTGGATTGATACCCAAAGTACATAATCTTCCATATTTTCCAAAGAAGAACCCAACCACCCCCACTAGAATAGTGGTTTCAAAAGTCGAATATTTGGTTCTCACGACCCTTGAAGAGTTAGCAGACTCTAAAGAGAATGCAGAAAATCCAAAGAAGCCTCCAACCTTCAATGGTGTTGATGGGGATAAAATTGTACTCACAAACGATACTTTTTGCGGGTTAGGAAATGAAGAAGAAGAAGAATAAGACCAATCAGATTCTGATGAAAAAGGGGAAAACAATGACGAAGACATGGCGGACCAAGATCTAGACTAGATAACTAAGGCCCCACTTGCACTATTGGGTGCATTACACAAAATTCTGAGGCTCCTAGAGAAGCTGTTAACGAAGTATGATTAACAAAGTATTAAAGGTGGAGGATCACCTGGACAACTTTTAATTTCATTTTCAAATGCTTGAGGTAAATTATGATGATGTTGCATGTAGACGTTTTCTGTGCACCTTAGCTAGTAGAGCAGTTGTATGGTATCACATCCTTCCTCCAAGGTTGATAAAAAAATTGGAGGGGTTTTAGGAAACTGTTTCTGGAGAAATTTGTTGATGATAAAACCTCCACCATGATTTTAAGAGAGCTGGGCAATTTCAAGATGGAGAAAAAAGAGAAAGTAAAAGATTTCAATCAGAGGTTTAACCGTAGCTTGAACAAATTTCTGGTAGACATGAAAAGAAATGTGAAGAAAAATTTAGCTGAGAATTTTGAAGAGGCGATCACAGTAAAAAAGGACTTGTGTGTGATTGGATTAATTGCATATGGTGAATCAACAAAGGAATCCAAAGACATGGGTAATAGGTCTTTGGCCTCTGTAAGCAAGGGCGAGGAGAAAGAAACAACTGATCTTGAGAGCTTGACCCACACTATTAATTCTCTATCTAATGACCTTGCAGAATTGAAACAAAGGTCAAGAGAGACCACCATAGCCAATAGGCCTCCTAGATTCAACATTCTAAGAGGGTATACCAACTCTGATAGCAGTAGTAACCAGTTGGTCAAGTCTGCACAAATCTCGAACATTGTATTGAATTTTGAAAGCATGGGCATGGATCAATATTGTTCGTTTCATCAAGACTATCATTAAGAAAATACATGCTCGCAATGGAACCACATCATGAATTCTCTTGCTACGAAAATTATTGATACAATCCTTATAGATGAGAAGACTGAGCCTGTGGAAGAAAAGGAAGATAATGTTGCAGCCGAAGGAGCTACAAGTGTCAGATACGTAGCAAATACACTCAGTTGTGTTTTCACATCTAAAAAGAAGAGTATCGAAGGATAGTCCATGAGTGAGGATCCAATGCAATACCAGAACACTCGATACAACTTAAGAAGCCAAGGGTCGGCCTCCACACAAGAGTTGATGAAACAGAAGTTGAAAGAGAATTTGCTGAGAAAGATCACATTGCTCATCCACTCATCTCAGAACACCCATAGCAAGTCTGGCAACACAAATACAACAAAAGGTACTTCCATAAATAGTAAAAGAAAGCCCATCAATCCAGAAGCAGCAGATAAGGTGACTTCGGCAATGTCTCCCGCACTGGATTACAACATAGTTGAAAATATGAAGAAAGTTCGTGCAAATATCTCACTTTTTGAACTGACTAAAATCATGATCCAACGGGAACTACTTTCCCTTGCACTCGAACATTATGCCTCAGGTAATAGTGCTTCTTCACAGAAGGGATCTGGTATGTCCTATAGTTCTCTTGAATCTCTACTTAATGCTTTATTGTTATATGCAAATACACTATGCCTTCCATTTCTGTTAACGTTAAAAAATTTCAATTATTATGTGCATAATTTCTTAGTTGATTCTCGTGTGTCTATAAATGTAATGTGTTGGTCATGGAATCCCCCCACAATATGTTTTGGGGCTCAAAGTCCAAGTTTTGAGTATTATTGTTGTAAAAACTCCGCGAATTTCGGGTGCAGAGCGCAAAGTGTATGTTAGAGTCATAGGGTTTCCCACCCTAAGTTTTGAATGTAATGTCGGCCTACCCATAGTCCGAGGATCATGGGATTGTATAAAGAGAGCAAAGCTCTAAGTGAAAAAGAGAGAGAAGTAAGTAGAAAAGAGAAAAGTATGAGATAGAAGTATAGAGAAAAGGTCTAAGTGTTTTGGGTCATAGTAGTAGGAAGAGGCTCTACAGCTGAGTGCATAGAGGCCTAGTTGAGTCTACAGCTGAGTGCACAGACCCTTGCAGCTGAGTGCGCAGGGCGGAGTCGAGTCTGTAACCAAGGAAAGAAGAATAATAAAGAGAAGTTTGATTCCAAATCTTGTGTATCTGTTCTGGTGTTATTTCCTATTTAGTTATATTGTTTTCTTTATCATGCACATCTATATGAGTATTGAACATTGCTAAATATATCTAGACACATACTGATAAGCTAAGTGATCGACTAATATCAGGAAAATAATAGGGAATTGTGTAACAACACTGTTCGGCCCTTGAGTAGGGCTGCGCGAAGCCAACATCTCAGGTTGCGAGGTACGAGTAACTGTGCATAACGACGTGCTCGTAGTGTCGAACCATGGACCACTTGAAAACATCAGACATCTCCAAGGTGCGGAAACCTTGTTCTAGCACCCTCCCATACTACTTCAGGTGAGACCTCAGTCCACGCTCCGCAGACTGTTGCTGAAAGGGACAGTAGTAACAAGCTTTTTTTGGCTAAGTCACCTTCGAACCTGGGTCAAGCCTCTACAAGCCAAAAAATGGTTTCGTTGCCAGGACTTAGATCTGCATGAGGGATGTCTGATGTCATGTCGCTGGAATCCAATGAAGAAAGAAATTGAAGGGTGGATGGATAGAAAGATTCACGAGTTCGCGGTGCAAGAGAATAGGAATCTGCGAGTATCAAAGGAACAATGGTTGGAGCAATACTTATATACAAAAATCCATGAAATTTTCTTTACATCCTTCCCCTCTAAATTGTACGAGTGGATCGCAAAGCTAGCAGACAGTTAGGAAAGGTGCAGGCTCAATAAACCAATTGTCTGGACTCCAGAATTAGTGCACAAACTAGAAGCATGGGAAGATAAGATCGCACATGTTGTAGACGATTGGCTCGATCAAATTATGGGGGGTTTATCACTAAGTTCGCGATGGATACGATTGTTAACTACAACAAGGCGGAACGATGCTTTCTCAAGGGACCGCAAGGTAAGTATATTAAATATCTGAATAGTTGGATTAAGATGCTATTGTGTGAAAAGTGGGTCATGCAAATAAATTAATGTTTGGGACTACATGAAGTGGGAAGATCTATAAAAATGGAAGTAGTGAAGAATTAGAAACTAGTCCCTTAATTTCACCCTCGTGGGAAAGCGAGGAAGAACTCGTGAAAGTTTCTCTGAGAAGCACAATCAGTATGATAAGGAAGCGAATTCCGCACTTACCACCTCCACCTAAACCGCCACGCGTTTCACCATCATCACCTCCATCTCCACCCACACCACCTCCACCACCACCACATTTCAATATGGCAAGTGCGATAAAACTACTGATATTCAAAGGAGTAGGGAAGGAAGATCTAGATCAATTGTGGTTCATGGTAAGAGTAGTATGGGAAGCACAAGGAGTCATGGATGGAAACATAAAAAAGGCTAGTTGGTGAGCGCGTTGCAGAATCGTGCACTAAAATGGTATATTAAGCATTCTAATGACCATCCAAATGCAGGAATCGCAGAAATCCAAACCGTGCTGAACAGGGAATTTAGCAAGCCAAAGTCGAAGACACAATCAATTATCGGGTTTAAGGAGATCGCGATGCTCCTGGGCGAGACCCCCTGGGATCTGGACCAGAGACTAAAGAGTATGATTCGTGAAGCCAACATGACTTTAACGGATGGACAACACCGTGCATGGTTTGTCATGTCATTAACACTGCATTTAAGGATGACATTGTCACAACAAAAGCTTTCCACCCAGGCTGAAGCCTTGGAGATGGCAATGAGATTGCATGAGACCCCTATACAAGATCCTGGTTTGGGACTCCAACAAATTGACGCGCAACTGCAAAATTTGTGTCTGGAAATGCAGAGTTTGAAATAGGACAAGACACCTCGGTCAGAGGTGCGTGAGGAGGTATGGTGCATAAAATGCAAAGGCCAAGGGCATGACAAGGACCATTGTCCAGTATTTGCGAATTACTTGGCGAGAGGAGTGTCGATACCATTAAGACCTGAGGCACAAGTAGGACCAAGCACAACACCTGCATTATGGTGCGCAATGTGTTATATAGGAGGAAATCACACTACAGATAATTGTCATCTATTATAGAAGTATACGCAGATGTCCCAACAGTTATTTTGTAATTTCTGCAGGTTGGTGGGCCATGATGAACGCACCTGTAGAAACTATGAAATAATGATGGATCAGACTCCTGCCTACCGGGTACAGAACGAGATGCGAGCCCTCAACCCAAATGCAGGAATGGTGTGCGCTGGATTTCAAGGGCGGAGACGAGGACGAGGTGGAATGGGACCAAGAAGGGGTCGCGGACAACTAATTTTCTACAATTGTGGAGGGCCCAGCCACTATGCACGCGATTGTACAAATCCGATAAGAACATCATGTTTGTAGTATACTCAGTTTGATCATGAGGCATAAGATTGCCCTACCTTGATAGCGAGGATGCACAAAAAAGGGGTACTCCAACCTCCCCCAACTTAGAATTTGCAAATGATGAGGTCCGAGTTGCGCAAAGAAGACCCAAATGTAAACATAATGCTCAAAAGCGGTATCACAACCAGAGATGATAAAGGTAAGCATCCAGAAGAAAGTGCGTGGGTTCGTAAATCTCCTACAAAGGAACCATAATTTGATTTGGAGCGCTCGAAGGAGTGTTACACTGAAATTTGTCACCATGACTATCTGCAATTAATATGGCTCCATCAATAGTCATATTATCCTCCTTGTCAAGCCTTATACCTCTGCTCTCCATGTCATCAAGCTTCAAAAAAGAGAGAAAGTCACTAAAAACATGTTTATCTCTAGGTACGCAGGTTCTCTCTACCTTGCCTACATGTACGCACCCCAAACTCATTGTACCTGCGTACTTGTACGCTCTGTAAGCCAAAGGATGGGTGCGTACCCCTGTAAAGGTCAAAAGGCGCGAGTTTCATCTTAAAAAAGTTACTTGTGGTCACTTCAAGAGCCTTCTAGAAGAGTGTTTGACGTGTATTGAGCGCCTCCAGATGGTTCATGCATCCCTATGATAGAGGAACTTATCCCATCAAGAGGGGAGCTACCCCATCCAAAAGAGGGAGTATCCCATTGATGTTGAAACTGAATAACTTCCTCAAGAACACTATAAATATAGGCATTGGGCCAAAGGAGGGGAGGTTGAAAGCTGAACATTCCAAAGGGTAAATGCTGCTGGAATTAGGACTTCCATTGTTAACTTGTGTGGAGAGATTACCATCCTTTCTTGTTGCCATATTGGAAGTGGGTGAGCTTGTCAAAGTAGAGGAAAACTCTTGCTGGACCCTGGGAGGAACTTGCACAACACCAAGGCTCAGGTTGTAATGGTTTCTTTTTTGTTCCCTTAATACAAATAAGTCCATTCTTCTCAATGATTTGTTGTTAATGAATTGTTTCATATACTCCTTGGTCTATATGTTGAATATGCTTTGTTTAATGGAATATTCAGGTGTTATGTAATCGTTTGATTGTTAGTGTATTCAGGTTTCAAAGTGAAGGAGGAGCTCATCCGGATCAGCGAGGCTGGACTGCTACAACGGGCGTTGGACTTGAGGTAGGATCGGAAAACACTTGGTTTCTCATAGAATAATGTATGTTTAGGGAAGGATTGCTCTTAATTGTCTTGTTTGTCACTAGAGAGTCTTAGAATTTTAGGGAGGTTAGTTTTGTCAGCAAAAATAACTCTTTCCGCATGACAGATTGTGTTGCTCCAATGTTAAAATTGAGCGGGCTTTCGGGCTGTATGAAATCATCCATATTGGCCAAAATCTAGGCCAATTTGATATCGTGCAGTAAATCACCTAGGGGAATTGTATTTGATGTTGAGGGGAGTTCTGATTCATTTCTTTCTTCGCCTCCACAATGCCCCGATTTTTCCTCATGGTCCGACTTAGGGTTATCCTAGCCTTCTATCTGCAAATACTGTTCGCTTCCTGGGCTAGACAATTCTATGGGCTAGCTGATACTGCCCTGGGGGTTCTTTTTCATAAATTCCTAATGTAACCATTTACAACTGGTTTTATTAAAATAAAAATCTAATCTACAAAATAAAAGAGTAATCTTCTAGGGAAAATATTTTTTTAGGATCTGACCATTAATAGGTAAAGAATCTCTTTTACCTGCTAAATCCTGCAGCATAAAAGTGGACAGACCTATGACTTCTACAATATGAAAAGGACCAAGCCACATTCGTTGAAATTTTGTATGTTTTCCTTTTTCCTCGTGGGCCTTGTCCCATTTTAAAACTAGATCTCCCATCTGAAAATCTTTTCTGGTCATCATGTTTGAATCAAAAGAGGATTTCACTAATGCTTGATGATGAGCGTGAGTTCTTTTGGCCTGTTCTCGTTGTTCTTCTAACTTAATTATTTCCATTTTCCTTAGCTGTAAGGAGGAAGTTGGTACTTCATCAATGTATTGAACTAAAGACAGAGAGGGGATTGCTAAATGAGTCGGAAGAACCACTTCTTTTTCATAAACTAAATTAAATGGAGAAGTGCCGATGGAGGTTTTCTTCGTTATTCGATCTGCCCATAAAGCATATATTAAATATTTATGCCAATTTTTATGATTTTCGTCAACTCTTCGTTTGATGATCCTAATTAGGTTTTTATTGGTAGATTCAGCTAACCCGTTCCCTTGTGGATAATAATTGGCGGAATATTTAAGTTTAAAACCTCTTCTAAGTGCAAATTTAGTCATTGCATTTCTAGAAAAGTATGATGCATTATCCAACATTAAAGCGGAAGGTAATCCAAACCTGGTGATTATGAATTGATCTATAAATTCAATGATATGTTCAGCATTAGCCGTCTTGAGTGGAATTGCTTCTACCCATTTAGTAAAGTAATATGTTGATGTAAGGATGTATCTATGCTGCTTAGAAGAGTGAGGAACGATCTCACCTATTATGTCCAATCCCCACTGATCAAAAGGTTGCTCAATGTCGACTGGCTGTAATGGAAAGGACGGTTTCTTCTGTCTCCCAACGGTAGTTTGGCAGACTTGACATTTCCTCACGTAATTGTGCGAGTCTTTGAATAATGTGGGCCAGTAATAGCCTGCGCGTAGGATTTTATGTGCAGTAGCATCTCCAGCATAGTGTCCGCCTGCTGGCCGTCGTGGAGTTCTTGCAAAACATTTTTAGCTTTAGATTCTTCAAGACATCTAAGTAGAACAGAATCATAATTTATCCTAAAAAGAACATTATTCAAGAGTTGATATTGTTTGGCTTTCAACCTTAGAGCTCTTTTCTTAGCATAATCAAGGTGTGAGGGGGCATACCCATTCTTCAGATAATTAATGATATCAACATATAATGACTCATTATCATTTAGGCTTACCTCGTACACTTGTATGTCTATAGATGGAATTTCAGATATCAGCGATGCTCCGGCCAACATTTTGCAAAAGCCTTGACCTTTTACAATGCTTGTTGGTTTGATTTCTACATCATATTCCTGTAAGGCAGTAACCCAATTGGCTCTTTTCTCACCCACATCTTTTTGCACTAAAAGATTTCTTACCACTGGAAACGGTACAATGATTTTTGTACGGGTTTTGAGTAAAAAGGGTCTGAAATATTTGATTGCTTTGAAAACAGCGTAAGCCTGTTCCTCCACATCTGAATAATTTAATTAAGCTCCCTGTAAATTTGAACTAAAGAAAGCAATCAGGGCTTCTGCCTTCTCTTGATTTGTCTGAGTAAGTATCGCTGTGTATGATCTGTCAGATGCAAATGTATATAAAACAAAAGGCTTTGAAAAATTTGGAGTCGCTAAAGATGGAGCATTGATAATTGCTTATTTGATTAGATTGAATGCCTCATATTCGTCTTGGCCCCACTTGAAGTTTGAGTCCTTTTTTATCATTTTTTGCAAAGGAGATACAATTCTTGAAAAGTCTGGAGAAAATATCTTTACAAAGTTGATATGACCAAGGAAAGATTGCATAGCTTTTTTGTTGTGAGGTAGGGAAATTTTAGAAATCTCTTTGATTCTGTCAGGGTCAATGTGAATTCCAGTTTTTGACACTATGAATCCTAGAAGTTTTCCTTCACTTAATGCGAAAAAGGATGTCATGTGGAAAGAGTTAATCTTGCGGACAAAACCAACCTCCCTAGAAGCCTAAGACTTTCTAGTGACAAACAAG
>APFE030406498.1:11326-50156 GCA_000404065.3 Pinus taeda
TCTATATTCTAAAACAGGAAATTGAAACCTAGGGAGACCAATATTAAGCTGTTTGGACCTCCCTTTAGCTGAAAATTTTACAAAACTGGAAAGAGTTTTCAAAATTTGGAAAGCAGTTAGATGAACTCTGAGTAGCTTTCTTTGCTTGGTGACTGTTTAGCAAATATGGAGCATTGCATCATGCAAAGTATGACATATTTGGCCTGTAAAATGTCAATCATGAAATATTAGTAACATGCTACAGCAGGAGGCTAACAGGTCCTAGGAGGTCTCTGGTGGCCTTCTAGAGGCTTCTTGCACATTCGACCTTCAAAAAAAAAGCCTACAGGAAAATCTACAGGAGGACACAGGGGATCTACAAGAAGGCTACAAGAGGATGCCGAGAGCAGTTTTGAAGGTTTTGAGGGTGTGAAAGTGGGTGGAAAAGGTAGATGAAGGTTGGGATGAGGTGTTAAGGCACCTAGGGTCCATCAAGAATCATTAGGAGAGAGAAGGATGATTGGGTTCGCTCAATGACAGAGGAAGAAGTTCTATGGAAAAACGAAGAAAACTAAGGCAGATTTGAGATGAACTTTGGGCGACCTATAGGGTCTGGATCAGGGAGAGAATGTGATGGTTGATAGGGTAACCTACTGTGAGAAGAGATCTGCTGCAAAAGAACTAACAGTAAATCAATAAGATCAAAACAAGTAATGAAATGAGTGCATCTAGAAAAACATAATTTTGCATCAAGCTAGTCTAAACTATGATCTATGGAAGTGAATGCTGAGCAATGCTACAAGAAAAGAAAGCACAGAAGAAGAGTTATTGCAAATACAAAAGTGGGCATGGTGGAAGAGATTTAAAGCAAAGCATTAACCTTCTAACAAATTGCAAACACTAGAAGTCCTATGAAGAAGGAAAATTTGTGTTTTTGGGGCAGCAAGAGGGTCTTTGCCTCAATTGATAGTCCCAAAGGGAGGAAAAGAGGCTAAGGCATTGTTGCTAACCTTTTGAATCTTCTTTCTATCACTACTTAACCTGTTATAGAAATAAAAAATGAAAGCAAACTACTAAACCATAAAAAAAACCTATTCTTATCCAAGAAAGAAATTCATCTACCAGCAACCAATCCATAAACTGAAACAAAGCATATAAATACAAGCAAAGAGGAGCTTGGCTACTTAGATTGGGCCCTAACCCAAGAGCTTTAGCTCTCTAAGGTAACTCAGTGCTAGCTCAAAAAGGATCTCATCTTTATTATCAAAACAGTAATAAGATTACATGAAACTGTCACCAAAAGATAAGCTCGAAGTTGAGTAGAGTTTATATAAGCAAAAGTACAACAAAAATCTAACAAAAATTTGACCCTAGTTAGGCCTTAGGCCTCTCTACTAATAAAACTAAAGCTCCCAAGATCTTCCTTAAAATTAGGGAGGCTTGGATCCCAAAAATTCAAGATAAACATCAATTATCCTCCACTTACTCGGTTGCCTCCTAGTGCGTTGATTTGGCTGTTTGTACTCCACACTGCGTCAAGGGGAATTCGAAGTGGGGAGTAATAAATGAGGGGGATTCCATCTTATAAATCCTCTCCTTTGTTGACTTCGAGTTATTGCTGCCAATTGTCCATTGAATCTTTGAATTTGTCTTCAAAATTCAACAAAAATCTGCATTAAACACATATTAGACCACATGGCATCATAACTAACTCAACTCACTCCATAAGCATAAATATAATTAAAAAACATGTAATAAGCTAAGAGAATGGTTGATTTAGCTATGTTAGGAGGCAAAATGAGCCCATATAATTACCCATTTATGGGGCTCATCACCCGTGACAAGTTGTCAAGCCCATACCTGTGATTTGATGGAACCCTTGTATTGTGTATAAATATAAAGTGGAGGACACTCATTTAACATATCCAAGAATCATATTTAATAGTCTACACATCGAGAAAAGAAGTCTGAGTGTGGGAAACTCGAGTGTAGACATCATGAGTGTAGGAAGCACGAGTGTGAACAACGTGAGTGCATGCAGTGCAAGTGCAGGTAGCATGATGCAAGCAGTGCGAGTACGATCATCGTGAGTGGGGGAAGCTCAAGCATAGGAAGCACGAGTGTGGACAGCGCAAGTGTAGCTAGTGCAAGTCCAAGAAATGCGAGTGCAGGCTAAGTGTGTAGCATACTATACCAGGGTGGTGTATAAGATAGGAGGGGTTGGGTATGTATTGTATTGATGTGTTAAGCTTAAATTGATACAAGTGGATGGTGTCCTAGGAGATGGCAGTTTGCAAGTATGTTAGCAGCAAATAGGAAAGGTTGCCTAGGTGGATGGATGCCCTAACTAGTAGCGAATGCTACAACAAGTATTTTTCACTCATGGTCTATTAGAGGGTAGTGTGAGAGTGGACCAAGTGTGGATAGTGGATTGGGAATTTATGGTTTGTTGGAGGGAAGTGTGATAGTGCCCAAATTGGAGCCTGGTGTGCAACACTTTGATGGAAAAAATTAGTTTCTACAGTGGAATTTTTTGAGCTCAAGTGTATGATCAGCGAGGAGAAAATTGAGTATCCCTACACTTGTCACATGGAGAAGGACATATGTAGTAGAAGATTGGTAGTCTTCCTTCATAGTGGGAGATGGATGCTTTGCAATGATAGGTGGAAGCCCCCCATGCCCTATGTTAGTCTTCACTAGAGCAACGAACAAGAATATAGTGGGTTGAAGTCCCTGAGTAGCTAAGGAGTAGCAGTGCGTAGTTGTGAGTTGTTCACAAATAAAGTTGTGAACAACTTAATAAGAGTCATGATTTGTTGATGCGTTGATGGAAAAACGATAAACGAGAGAGCAGATTGGATAGCTAAGATTCAATGGTCAGATGGACTTGGAGCATTGATAGAGGTAGGTGCTATAGATCAGAAGCTAAAGGACCAGGCAGGTACAAGGCATGGCCAAGAGGAGATGAGACAAATTGTGACAACCAGATGGTTAGAGAATCTTGTTGAGGGTAGGTTGGTTGTCGATGGACTAACACCAATCCCTAGTTTTGTATTCTTGTACTAGTGGATATTTGAGGGTCATTATCCCTGGTACGGGAGCCTTAGGCTGTTGTATTATTCAGTTTGATTAATATAATGAAGTTGGGTTACTGTACAAAAATCTGTAAAAATTTGTTTATATTTGTGCACGTGTGATTTACCGTTGATTATATTATGTTGTAATATGTTGTGATAGTTGGTTTGGTAGCGTTAGTAAAAGATTATATCCTTGACACCAGAATCATGGAAAAACAACTTGGTATCAAAGAATGTCTAAGAAACTTTGAGGGACAGTGAATTAGAATGTGCACAATGAAGAAACTCAAAGGGAGTTGTGGGATTGTCTAGATCATGGAGCAAAGGGTTGAGGTGAAGACATGGAGATGTGGTCTTCATTGGCTTGATAAACAGATTAGGTGGGAGTTTTGGTGTATTGGTGGTGAGCTCAAGGAAGAATAATTTATTGTATTACAAGTTGTTGATCATGGACTTTTGTTGATTTTTCATGGATCATTGCGGCAACTAGAGGATTTATTTGGCATGGACGATATTGGTTTGATCAAGATTGGTTTGTGTGATGGACTACAGATTGAAAATCTATTTTCTTCATTGGATCATGATGTTACATATTTGAGATTAGAGGGATTTTCATGAGTGGCATTTGATCCAAGAGGATGAGTGCTTGTAAGACTAATCTAGTGGTGATATTGTAGGTTTAGAGGGAGTCTAGCCTCAAAGGGAGTAGCCCTATGGAGGTTTCAGATCTTCCGGCCAGATATTATGAGGTAGAGACACTATTAAGATTGTAGGGTTCATTCTATAGAGTATGTTGTAGTGATGGACACCATATGGGTTAGTGTCATAGGATGATGTTGATGGATACTTCCTAGTGTTGTAAGTACCTCCCTTGCTAAGAGGGAGTGTTGAGATTTGTATCTTAGGAGGTACTCCAAACCCTAGGCTTGAGGGTTGTGGAGGAGTTGGCACACAAGTGTAGCTTATGGGTGTGGAACCCAAGCATGTGGGCTTTGCACCCAAGCTTGTGGGTGTGAATCCATGACGCTTATCAGACATGTGATGGATGGAGATGATAGAGGACATTGAGGCAAATCCAATGCAACAAAAAATAATTGAATTTTGAGTTGTTTATGTGGAGATATTAATTTTTGAAGTTAATGTGTGGGTTTTGTGAAGGTCGGCTAGGATTTTTGAGACCTTGTGACAAGTTGTCAAGCTCGCACATGTGATTTGATGGAACCATTGTATTGTGTAAAAATATAAGGTGGAGTAGAGTCATTTAACATATCCAAGAAGCATCTTTCGTTGTCTACACATCAATAAAAGGAGCACGAGTAAGGACAACACAAGTGCAGGAAATGCAAGTGTGGGAAGTAAAAGTGCAGGCAGCACGAGTGCGGGAAGCATGAATGTAGGCAACATGAGTGCAGGTAGTGCGGGAAGCACGAGTACGAGAAGCATGAGTATGAGTAGCGTGAGTGTGAGAAGTGCAAGTGCAAGCAACGTGAGTACAAGAACTGTGAGTCTAGGCAACGTGAGTGTGGGAAACACGAATGCAGAAAACATGAGCACACACTGAGCATGTATCAAACTACACAAGGATGACGTAGAAGTTGTGTAGGGCTGGTTATGTGATCCGAAATGGATCGATGGATGATCAAGGATCTAGAAAAGGAAAAAGATTCAAAGTTGTTGGATTCAAGCAAAAGTAGTGCCATCGTGTAGAGCTCAGAAAAATGATTAGTTGCCCAAATGGAATGGGAAAAAACCGAGTCTGTATGTCAAATTTATTCAAACTCAAATTTTTGAGGACAAACTCCAAAAAAGTCAAAAGGCCATCAGTCAATGGGTAGTCAATGGTCAATAGGTGTTCAATGGTCAATGGACTATCATGGTCAAAGTTTGACCACCATGTGGTAGTGCATGAAGGTGACAAGCGGTAGGCTATGGTTGGGTGCGTTTGGATCAATGCCAAGGCGACACGTGGCCCTATCAGAGGGTGACACATGGTGCATCTAGATTCATCAGAATTTTGTTAAGATCTCAGCAGAGCTAACGAGATTCAAACCCATGACCTATCAACTACAATTTTCATGATTTAACCAACTCCCCTACTATACTTCTTGTTCACTATAGTTGATCTGCATGTATTTAAGTTTGGTTAATTAATTATTAAAGAAAGGGGGGTGGAACCCGCCAAACCTAGCAGCTCAATCAGTGCATTGGATGCCTCGCCAATTGTGGTAGCCCCCTTAACCTCTACCATAACTCTGCCAACATAGTATTATCCATATGCCAACCTTATCATAACAAACCTTATCCGCTATACATCTGCCAGCTCATAAAATTTATAATACAATGTATATGGTTGGGGAGGGGCGGGTCTAGGGGGACCCCATCCCCCTCATTATTGTTTAAAAATTATATTAAATAGTTGCAAATTCGAACCGCTAGCAGCGAGGTCGGGATTTGATCCCCTAGCCTCTTTCCTATAAATTAATCTTTTCACCAGTATACCAAAGCGAGGAGTGGTGACACATACAACAAGGTACAAGCAATGAGACTAAAATTTCGAAGGCACTTTCTAGGAAATCTGGGAATCTTTTTTCAGAACTGAGAGTTGCTCTTGGATCCTGAGATAGAGCAGATTGCAACAAAATTGTCCAGGATTGTATTTGAATATTTTTTTCTTTTATTTATTTTTGATTATTTTAATATAAAGGCCTCCCCGTTGAAGACTAGGGCCCAGAGATGTAGGCTTGAAGATAGCCAAACTTCATTAACAATCTCTTGTGTCGCTATCCTTTGCAAGTTTGTTGTTCTTATTTACTACAAATTTATTATAAGTTATTCCCACTTAAATGTTTATGTGCTTAAAATGGTGTTTTTAAAAGTCATGCATTAACACTTTTCAAAAGATAATAAATCACGTTTAAATAAAAAATCAGATTTGGGATCATTTGGTATTAGAGGGAGTAATTAATAATTGTGATTTATAAGTGTGCATGACCACCAGTAGTAAATCAAATCTTGGTGAAGGATAAATTCTTAAAGTATATCCAGAAGTTGGCTCGAGAAGAAGGAAAACTCGAGGAGAAAAGATGGCTAAAGAAGGAAGTGGTGATCATCCTTTTGGATCTGATGCAGGCTTTTTGGATGATTTCACAACTTTGCAAGTCTTGGTCGAAGAAATGTATCGACAGTTTAAGAAAGAAAAAGATGAAGACGCAAAACCTAAAGATGAAGAGGGACAAACATCACAATCTGGAAAAGAAGATGAAAGTGATGAAAAATACCTTATCACTTCTCTCTTGACTCCATCTGAAACTTCAAAACCAATGTTGAAGCTTGATGTTAAGTTCAAGTTTCCCATGTACAATGGAGAAGTTGATGCTGAGAACCTTGAAGACTAGGTCAGGAAAATGGAGGTTTACTATAGCATGCAACGAATCACTGAATATGAAGTCAAAATTAGGCTAGCATCGCTTTGTTTAGAAGGCACAACATTGACTTGGTGGTAGAGTAAGTTATAGAAAGGTACTGAACTTATTAGTAATATTTTTCCATCATGGTATGATTTTATTACTACGCTTAGAAAGAAATTCTATCCATTGGGATATAAGGAAAAATATTTAATAGAATGGCAAGGACTAAAACTTAGGAAAGGTCATTCAATGCAGGAATATACATATGAGTTTTATAAGAAGGCGTTGATGCTAGATATTCCTTTGGATACTCAAGAATCTCTAATGAAATACGTAGGAGGATTATCTGAGTATGTTCGCAATACTATATTTATGTTTAGTCTTACTAACATGGATGAAGTGGTAGTACAAGCAACTTACATTGAATTGGGTAAGTTAGGAGTTGGGATATCATCAGAATTGACAGCCAGAAAGGAGTGCAAGGGAAAAGGAAAAGTTAAGAAAGAAAAATATACTAAGATGGAGGTTGAAAATACGTATTGTAAAGATTGCAGGAAAGAGGGCCATGACGAAGACCACTGTTGGCAATTGCATCCTGAAATGAAACTGAAGTGGATCAGAAAAGGGAAGCAAAAGGTTGTGGAAATTGTGAAACCAATGGACTTAGGGTCAAATTTAGGTGACGAGGCATAGAACACATCATTGGTTATGACTGGTAAATATGATGAAGGTAATGATTATAACAGTTCCAAATGCAAGTTATTTCATATAAGGATTGTTATGAAACATGAAAGATCAACACATTACTAGATAGTGGATCTCAATCTAATCTAATTTCAGAAAAAGTGATTAAGCAATTGGGATTGAAAGCCATAGAGCATTGTAAACCTTATACTTTAATTTGGATGAGAAGAAACCAAAAATTACGAGTGACTAAGAATTGTATGTTACCACTTGCAATAAATTCTCAATTTAAGGATAAGGTGATGGGTGATGTGGTAAAACTAGATACATGTGGGATGATCTTGGGTAGCCTATATTTATATGATTGGAAAGGGACATTTTTCAGGGAACATAATCCATATCACTTGTTCAAAAAAGGAATTGAATATATTGTACATTCTCACTCCATAAAAGCAAATAAATCTATTTTCACATTGAAACAGTTAAAACAAGTAGCTTATGCCAGTAAAAATGTTGTTGTACAACCTAAAGTACCTAAGCATGAGATCATTAAAGTTAATTACAAATAGAGAGACATGCTTAAGGAATCCAAATTGTACATCAGCAAGAGTTGCAACATGATAAGTTGATTTTTGTTTCAGCTATGAAGAAAAAGCAGGCTATGGTTTCATATATGTCAATAGTTTTAATGTTGTTAATGGGTTTATTACTATTTAATGGTCCCTAGATATTAGCAAAAAATATGAAATTAGATGTGGGTGAAAAAGGACTCGATATGATTTGTAGTTTGTGTGTTTAATTGATGATTTTACAGATGAGTAAAGTGTACAAATTTAGAACAAGGTGGACAGATACTGGCCAACTAGGAAATGTTACCCACATTTGTTTTATAGAATTTAAGACTTTTGGTGGTCCAAAAGGTCTCAACTGGGAGGAAATGATCCGAAATTGATCGATGTATGATTAAGGATCCAGAGAAGGTCAAAAATTCATTTTTTTTTTGGAATCAAACGAAAGTGGCGCCATTGCGCGAGCTCAGAAAGACGATTCCAATGCAACTTGAACGGATAAAAACTAAGTCCGTATGTGAAATTTATTCGAAGTCAAAGTTTTCAAGACAAACTCGAAAAAAGTCAAAAATTCAATGATCAATAGCCAATCAATGGTCAATGGGTAGTCAATAGTTAATGGGTAGTTAATGGTCAAGGTTTGATCACCACGTGGCAGGAAAAGAAGGTGATAAGTGGTAGGTTGCGATCGGGCGCATTGGGACCAATCCCGAGGCGACACGTGGCCCTATCAGAGAAGGACATGTGGCACATCCGGATCATCAAAATTTTGTTAAAATCTCGATGGAGCTAACAAGATGCAAACAACCTAGCAAATAATTTTTTTTTGCTTTAACCAAATCCCCTACAATACTTCTTGTTCATTAAAGTCAATTTGCATGTATTTAAGTTTGGTTTGTTAATTATTAAATAAAGGGGGGCAGAGCCTACCAAGCCTGATAGCTCTGCCAGCACATTGGGAGCCCTGCTAAGTGTCGTGGCACCCTTAACCTCCCCCAGAACTCTACTAGTGCAATCTTATCCATCCACCAACCTTATCATAACAAACCTTATCTTCTATACACTCTCCAGCTCATAAAATTTATAATACAATGTATATGGTTAGGGAGGGGATTATAATATAATGTATATGGCTGGGGAGGGGTGGGTCCAAGGGAACACGCCCCCTCATGATTATTTAAAAATTATCTTAAATAGTTGCAAATCTAGACAACCGATTGTGAGGTCTGGATTTGAGCCCCCGACCTCCTGCCTATAAATTAATCTTTTCACCAGTACACCAAAGGGAGGAGTGGTGACATTATATGTAGCAGAGAAGTTTTTGAGGAGGGTATAGGTAGCAAGAGTAAAACTTTGAAGTCACTTTCTGGGAGACCTGGGAAGCCTTTTTTTAGAACCAAAGGTTGCTACAGGATCCTAAGATAGATCAGATTGCAACAGAATTGTCCAAGATTGTATTTGAAGCTATTTTCTTTTATACATTTCATGGTTTTGAATATTTTAATATAAATGCCTCCCCGTTGAAGCCCAGGGCCCAAACATGTAGGCTTGAAGATATCCAAACTCCATTAACAATATCTTATGTTGCTATCCTTTGCAAGTTTTTTGTTCTTATTTGTTGAAAATTTCTTATAAGTTATTCATGCTTAAATGTGTATGTGCTTAAAATGGTGTTTTTCGAAGTCATGGATTAACACTTTTTAAAAGATAATAAATCATGTTTGAATAAAAGATCAGATCTAGGATCAATTTTGTATTGTATTGATGTGTTAAGGTTGAATTGACTCTAGTGGATGGTATCCTAGGAGACAAAATTTTGGAAGTTTGTTAGGAGCCAAGAGGAAGGGTTTTCTAGGTGGATGGATTCCCTAACAAGGAGTAGATGCTATAACAAGGATTGATCACTCGTGGTCTATTGGAGGGTAGCGTGAGTGTGGATCAAATGTGGATTGGGAATTTATGGTATGTTGGAGGGTAGTGTGATGGTTCCCAAGTTGGAGCCTAGTGTGCAACACTTTAAAGGACAAAAGTAGTTGCGAGAGTGGTAGTTGTTGAGCTCTAGGCTATGATCAACTAGGAGCAGATTGGGTATCCATAGACTTGTCGTGTGGAGAAGGACATCTACAGTAGAATTTGGGCAATCCTCCTAGCTTGTATTCATTATGGGAGATCGAAATATTGTAGTGAGAGGTGGTATCCCAACGTGACCTATGTTAGTCTTCATTGGAGTAGTATAGGAAGACTATAGTGGGCTGAAGTTGTTGAGTAGTTGAGGAGAAACAGTGGGCACTTGTGAGTTGCTCACAAATGGAGTTGTAAACAACTTAACAGGAATCTCCATCTGTTGATGTGTTGTTGGATAAATGATCAACGAGAGAGTAGATTGGATAACAGGGATTCAGTGTCCAGATGGACTTGGAGCATTGACAGAGGAAAGTGCTACAGATCAAGAGTTGAAGGACTGAACATGCATAGGGTACAACCGAGTGGAGCTAAGAGAGCATGCAACAACCAAATGGTGAAAGTATCTTGTTGAGCGTAGATTGGTTGTCGATGGACTGACACCAAGCCCCATTTTTGTATTCTTGTACTAGTGGATAATTTAAGGCCATTATCCCTAGTAAGGGAGCCCTAGAATGTTGTATTATTCAGTTTGATTAATACAACAAAGCTGGGTTATTGTACAAAATTATGTAAAAGGTTGTCTATATTTTTGCACATGTGAGTTACTGCTGATTATATTCCATTGTAATATGTTTTGTTACTTGGTTTGGTAGCATCAATGATTTAAGATTCTATCCTAGACACCAGTAACATGGAAAAATAATTGATACCTACCGAAGGATTTGGGAATAATTGTCCATCTTCTCATTCCTTTGTCACTCGAGGGCTTCTTTGAATAAAAATTTCAAAGGAACTCCTGCTAACTTTTCTTTCTTCTCTTCCACCATGAGAGGTCGTTGAGGTCAGCAAGGCTATCCTTGTAAGGGTTCAACACGGTCAAGTCCCAACTCCTTATACCTTGACCTCGTTGGGGACATGCACAAAAAAATAGATAAATATAAGACCACTTTGGTATCATTGATCCAAATTTATGAAGGAACGAAATGAAATGAATTTAAACAAAGACACAAATATACAACAAAATAGAACTTCGATTAATAAATATCAACTGATGAAAGTTGTTTTCATATAGAAAGGAAATAAACTAGCTTGGGAGATGGTAGTTTATGTCTGAAGATGAAGATGAAGAGCCAAAAACCTAACTCTATGAGATGAAGAGCCAAAAGCTTGTGGGCCCCAATAGGTTTAGTTGGAACGTTAACTTCACAGGGTCATACATTTGGCATACAATCTCCATTTGGCATGCATGATATCCCATTAGAAATGTCTATCATAGGAAAACAAATTTGGACTACAAAGCTTGCCATAGACTATAGGTTTACATGTTTTCCCAAAAAGTGTTGTTTAGGGCCTCAAAATATCTCCAAACATTCATGACCAAAAAAACTACCAAAAATAGAAAATTGTGCTAGAAATTAAGAAAATGAAAGGAAAAGGTTTTGTGGTTCTAAGTGGAATAGGTAGGTGGCCACTAATATCCCTCTGGATCAGTCCTCACCCCTTAGGAAGAAATGGTCCCCAGTGTGTTGAGTGCCTCCATGAAATGGGTGACTTTTGCTGAATTTGGTCCCTTGTGAGCCACTTTCTTTGGTGCAGGAGTTGGCCAGCTTTGAGAACCAAATATAGTTGGATCCTTTGTTAGCGATTGTTTTAACCCGTGTGTCCATGACCTCAACAGTTGTGGCTTGTTCAATGCAATCTAGATATAACTTTGTTGGTGTCAAGTGCTCAACAATGTATGAAGTGTCCAACAATGGTGGGATGTATGGCCTAAGGTAGTCCACATTGAACATAGGGTGAAATCCAAGGAATGGAGGGATACTTAGCTCAAAATCATTATTATCCATTGGCTTAGTGATGGTTTAAGGCTCGTGTTGAAGTGTTCAAATCTTCCAATGGGCTCCGGAAAGGCATTCCCTCTATAGATATAACCAATCCTTATCTCCCACTTGAAACATATGTGGCACCCGATCCTAATCTTGACATCATTTATACTTGGCTCTGGATTTATCCAACTTATCATGAACCTACTAGTGGATGTGTTAGATGTGTTCAATAAACTTGGTGGCTTTATCAGCTTCAGATTTTACATGTGCAGATTCTTCCTTTGTAGTCACAATAGACATGGCAACATCAATTGAGCACAACGACTGAAATCCCAAGCCCACTTGAAATGGGTTGTGGCTAGTAAAGCTATGGAGAGGTCTATTATGGTTGTGTTGCACATAGGGAAGATTCTCATCCCATGTTCATGGATGCTTGGAGTTGTACATGCTTAGTATGTGCACTATCATCTTATCGATGATCACTGTTTGGGCATGAGTCTTGGGTGGAATGTCGTCGACTTAGTGATATTGGTGTCCAACAATGACTAGAGGCTCGAATAGAATGAGCTCAAGAACCTGTTATTCTGATATGATGTAATCTTCTATGAGATCCAAAAATGCACCCACACTCATTCAAAGAATAATTTGGTAGTGTCTTTTGTTATGATATTCTTCTTACAAGAAACCACTATAACCATCTTAGAAATTCTATTAATGAACATAAATACATAGTCATTACCATAATCCATGGATATGGATTCCCAAGCTTATCTAGAGCAAGAAAAGAAGTGTACAGGCCTTGCTTCTTATTGGTTGGCTTGGCAATGGCACAAGCAGTGTAGGATCTGATATATTTTCCAACCTCATATCAGATTTTTGGCCAATATAAATACTTCTAAAGTGCTACGACTATTATTTTCAGACCAAAATGTCCTATGACTTTACTGTAGTGTGACTCCCAAATCGGATTAGCACGCTCACTTGAAGGAACATGGAGGTGCCCTAGGTAGCATAACAATGCGTTTAGGAGGTGGAAGTCTAGTACTTGCTTACCATCCATAAACATCTGGTATGTGGTGGTGAAATCTTGATCATTTTTTACAATTATGGCCATCCATAAGTCTCATTCCCACAATAGTTGACAATAGTGGTCAGTGCCACAACTGAGGGTTGAATGAGGAAATATGCAACATAATTTGTGTTGCCCTTATTCTATTTAATGTTTAAATGAAATTGTTTCAGATACGAGGATCATTTCTGATGGCAATTATTTTGCAACTTCCCTTGTGTTTGTATAAACTAAATAGGTCAGTGTTCTGTGTGGATGATCATATCCTTCCCAATAATGTAATGTCTCCACTACCGATAAACCCACACAATGGAATACATCCCCTTATCATAGGTGGGGTATTTATGAGTTGTACTAAAGAGTGTATCATTGTGATATGCCACCGGATTCCCTTGTTGGGTGATAACTACACCAATAGCATAGTTGAAGGCATCTATCTCAATTTGTAATGGTTGTTGTTGATCTGTAAATGTGAGTATTGGTGCAAAGAAAAGGTGGATTTTTAGCTCAATGAATGCCTTATATTGGGATTCCGACCAAGAAAACTTTTATTTCGCTCCACCCTTCATAAATTGACTCAAAGGCCAAGTGATATGAGCAAATCCCAACATGGACATTTGATAGAAATTGGCAAGGCAAAAATGTTGCAAAGCTCTATCAGAGTTGTTGGGGATGGCCAATCTTGAATGACTTGGATCTTACCCAGATCCACATGCATGCATTTCTCATCAATGATGTAGCCCATCTATTGGACATGATTCCTACCAAAGGATCATTTATCCAAGTTGGCACATAGTTCTGGTCCTTGGTTGTCGCAATGATGGTACTAGGTTCTCCATCAATAATCTACTTTGCCTTGTCATTCCCCTTGTTGAGTTCTGGCTTTGAGTCAAAACATGCATCTGATTTTGAAGATTTTATCTTCATAACCAATGATTACTTGGTGCGACACTCATTTTTGTTGTGGGTGGTGTTTTTGGGGAACTCACACCACTTTCCTATACCCTTCTTCATCGTTGTGGTGTTATTCCTTGCTTATGGCTTCAATGGGTTGTCTTGGGTCACTCCACCTTGGCTCTATCCTTTGTTATGTTGTTTGGAGGTGTTTTTTCCTTTCTTTGGATTCGCAGATCCAAAGTCTCATTTTTTCTACTTAATGTTTCACTTAATCTTGATAGCATATCAGTACATTGTGCCAAACAAGGTTATTTCTAGGAACTCCATTTGAACCTAGATGTATTTGTGTAAAAAACCACATTACTTGAGTACCAAATGCTACTTAGAGTCCTTGATACACAACTTCATGTGTAGGGTGTTGTGTCTCATTTCTATATATTAGGGAGCTAAGATGGGAGGAGTATTAACGCTAGATTTTACTTATGCAATAATTCGAGTCTTTGGTGTTGAAGATAAAAGACTGTACAAGAAATCAATATTTGTCAAAACAATCATGAAGGAGGGGAGTTCCACCAACTCTCCCATTTACAGTCAAGATAAGGATTTTTCTTGTTTTATGTTGGAAGTGAATGAAGATATTGATGAGGAAACATAGGTGCAGGTTCCTACAACAATTCATAAGAAATAAGCAGTACATAATGGTATTTGGAAGTTGTATTTTGATGGAGCATACTCCAAGGAAGGGAATGTTGTAGGGGTTCTTCTACATTCCTCAAAAGGTGAAATGATTCCCCTTTCCAAAAAATTGGAGTTTGATTATACTAATTACATAACAAAGTATGAAGCTCTAATTGTTGGTCAGCAAGCTACCAAAAATATGAAGATTGAATGCATTTCTAGTTTTGGAGAATCATAATTAGTTGTAAAACAAATAAGAGGGAAATGCCAAACAAAGAACACAAGGCTTAGAGCTTACTAGGATGAGGTTTGGGATTTGGTGGAAAACTTCTTTTCAGTGCTCAATATTTAGTTTATGCCAAGAGAAGGTAACATATTAGATGATTCACTCGTAGTAACAACCAACACCTTTAGACCCCTAGAGAATCCGAAGTTGAGGTATGAAGTTGAAGTCTAAAATGGACCTTCTATACTTGACAATGTCAAGCATTAGCAAGTATTTGAAGATGAGGAACATATGAAAAGGTTTTTGGAGGTTGTAGAGGAGTTTTCTAACTCAAATATTGATCGATAAGAAGAAGTTGAAAATGTTGAAGAGGAAGAGGCTAAAGATGAATTATCTTGGAAATATTCGATATCAAACCACAAGATTGCACAATTGAAAGGTAATGTAATTCCTAAAGGTTTGGTACCTTTGGAGAGATTTTTTGATGAAAACAATGTTCCAGTGAATGTCATTGAGCAGAGTTGGGAAGATGATGCTGAAGAATGTAATCTTGGAACAAAACAACAGCCCAAACTTGTGAAGTTGGCAAAGGGTATTTCAAAATATTATAAGTGCGGGTATGTAGATCTATTTAAAAAATATTCTGATATCTTTGCATGGTCTTATGAAGGCCTAAAAGCTTATAATAAGGAAATTATACAACATAAGATCCCTCTTAAACTAGGGGTCGGACCATATAAACATAAATTAATATAGATCAATCCTTTACTGTTGTCCTCAATAAAAATGGAAGTGAAAAAGTTATTGTGGGAAACGATAATTCTGCGAATCCTTTACTGTTGGGCCTTACTTACTAATGTAAATCAAGCTTCAATTTCTCTATCAACCCAAGTAGGTACACTTAAAGGCGCTATCTAATATATATAGATTTAGAAGGATTTGGTTCCTAAATGATAGCTTAGTGTGGAAAAATTAACAATTCTCTTTTACAAGAGGTTTCTCTTTGTCTTTTTTAACACTTAAGCATTTATTTAAATGAAACAAATCTAATTGTCTATATGGAAAACAGAGTCCTAATTACTTATCACACAAAGATCAATAATAGTGGAACCTCTTACAAGGTTCAGTCATCAAACTACCAATTGAGCTCTGGAACTACAAATCATAACCAATGAACAACAAACTATTAATCGAGTTATGAGATAAAAAACCATGAAATAAAGCACAATTACCAATTTCGAGATGAATATAAATGCAGGTTTTGTTAATTTTAGATATGTTCTATGCTTAGAGCAATTTATTTCAATTTTCACAGTTAGCTCCATAGATTTTCCAGATTAGCAATCACATCAACATTAAAGTAAACTGCAAATAGAACATAAACATAAATCGCAGAAGACAAACCAAGACAAGAGGACACAAGGTGTGGCGCTAGCCAGGGACAAAACCCAATGTGGGGAAACCCTTGATTAATTCTTCTTATATGTTCTTCAATAGTTCAGCAGAGACAAAGAGAGATAATACGTTTACAACAGAAGTCAATACTTTGACTTATCTAGATAAGAGCATAGATCATCTCTAAGAAGATGATACATGATATCAATTGAAGATATGTTGCTTCAACTAATTCTCCAAGGTGACTGCTTCACCTATCGTTGTGCTACATTTCATCATCATGCTGCACCTTACCACGGTGCACCATGCTGCACCCATCGTCACTATGCTGAATCTCATCACACTTCATTAATCATGATTGTACCCATCACTGTACTGTATTATGTGCCATTGTTGTACCATGTTGCCATCCTGACCTATGTGTTTGTTTCAGCTTGCTTTTTTGTTGTCCCTTGCTTGCTTGTTGTCCTTAGCATGCTTGTTGTCCTTAACATGCTTGTTGATGCATGCTAGTTGTCCCTTGCATGCTAGCTGTAACATTGCATGCTTTGTGTATTTTCTGCTAAGTACGATAGAATTGTCCCAATGTTAGTTAATTGTCCCTTGCATGCTGCTCTCCTTCAAAGACAGATGCTCCAACTGTTTCGGTAGTTCCCGATAGTTCTAGCAGTTCTAGCTGTTCCTGGTAGTTCCGATAATTCTGGTTGTTCCTGGCAATTCTGACAGTCCCGACAGTTTCGGCTTTTCCAACTTTTTTGACTTTTCAAGCAGTTTCAGCTTTTCTAGTAGTTTCGGCTTTTCCGACTTTTTCAGATTTTCTAGAAGTTTTGGCTTTTCTAGCATTTCTGGCAATTCCAGCTTTTCCGGCATTTTCAGTTTTTCTAGCTTTTCCAGCAATTTCGGCTTTTCTGGCTTTTCTGGCAGTTCTGAATTTTCCGACATTTCCAGCTTTTTCAACAGTTCCTACATTTTCGACAGTTCCAACTTTTCTAGGAGTTCCAACTTTTCTAGGTTTTCCAGCAATTCCAACTTTTCTGGCAGTTTTAGATTTTCTGGCAGTTCCTGCTTTTTTAGCTTTTCTGGCAGTTCCGACTTTTCCAACATTTTTAGCTTTTTTGGCTTTTCCGGTAGTTCCAACTTTTCCGAATTTTTTGATAGTTTCGACTTTTCTCGCTTTTCCGGCTTTTCTGACAGTTCTGGCTTTATGCCCTCTGGATCAGGGCAACGTTATTCCTTAGGATCTCTCCTCCTACTAAAACCCAAAGACAAGTAGAGAGAGGAAGAGATCCAAAGTGTGCTGAAATGACTTGAAGGCCACCTCTATTTATGCTAAAACGTTGAGCACATGTGGGGTTTATTTTGTTGCTGGCCGACCTTAATGAATTGTCTTATAATGCAAATAAATTGATAACTCCACGAATACTTATCGGAATTAGATGATCTTTAGATCAATCCTACACCTCTCAATGAGAGGGATCCAAGAAAAATATTAACTGCCATAAATAAGATGACCCACATGGAGTTTGGCTCTAGTTTCCAATTTTAACAAGTTTTCTTACAAAACTCTTTCACAATAGATATGGATCTCTTCAATTAACAATTTCCAATTTTGTAAACTTGCAGCATATGAATTGAACGATAATTCTAAGTATTAGATCTATCTATGCAAATGTAAAAGAAAATTCACGGAAAAGTGTACCAGCTCTGTAGTGGGGGCCCTCCACACTTTGCAAGCACACCTTAGACTGATTCAAATGAAGAAAACTACTAGATCTGAAACATAAATATGGACTCCAACACTATATCTCTATATTCAAGTCTGTAAATAAAAAATACATAAACTGTGTTCCCAAGTTTTTAATGTATCAAAAACTAAAAGACATAATTCTCCTTCTGAGTTATTTATCATAAATATTCACAAAAAGAGGAAGTTATTCATACTCCTAATAATCCTAATGCAATCCTAACAATTACATCAAAGGAGGTCGAATTAGTTCAGATCCTCAATTTGAGAAAAATCTCAAAAATACCAAAATTTGTTCACAAAATCTGGAATTTCTGCTAAAATAGTTGGGTTTAACCAGCGTTGACCGGACACCTATAATCTTCAAATCTGAGAGTGGATAGATATTCGACCATCCTTGTACATTTAGGATCAATCCTCAAGTCTTCAAATTTTCCAACCTATCTTGCAATATGTCAAACCATGGAGCCATTACAGGAAGTTACTACAACTTGTAATTTTCTGGAAATGTTCAATTTTAACACAAAAATTCCTAAGTTTAATTCCAAGACAAAAATAATGGAAATAAAATTATATCAATAAGTTTCTAAGGAATATGGAGGAAATTTAAAGGCTAAATAAAGGAAAATGATGAATAAAAGAGGGTTTTTACATAAAATAATTAGTCATAAATTGGTACCAACATCTCCCCCAAACAGAAGACTTTTCATGTCCTCATGCAAATGAATTCTAACCTGTCAAACTCTTCCCTCTACTTCTACTTCTGCCTCTACTTCTGCTACCTAGAGTAAAGCATTGATGTTCATCTGGGCATTGTATTCAGTTTTCAAAATTTCGTATTTAGTTTTGATGGCCTTCTTCTGTTTGTATAATTTACAGGCCCTCTTACCAATCTGAACCTTGTAGGCTTGGAGTTTCCTGACCTTCTTCTTCAACTTATCATTTTCATCCTGAAACTTTTTACTTAGTGTTCTAAGGGTTTCATTTTCTTTCTTCACAATTCTTTCTAGAATTTTAGACTCCATAAGTTATTGCTGCAATTTTTCAATTTTCCTTTCCAATTTCCTTTTCTTTTTGCCTAACAATTTTTGTTCCTGTGGTTCTTCCTCCTTGCCATTTGGTTCCAATTCCTATATATAATCATACTGAGGCTGCTCTAAGATGTCATATTCATCTATTGTTTTCCCTATTTGACCAAATTTAGTCTTTCTAGACCTCCTTTTATAGGTGGTAAAAATCTTATCCTTTTCAGCTTCCTCAGTTTCTTCTCTTACCATTTTTCTAGTTTTTACACTACTACTAGATGGAGCAAAGCTATTAGGTCTGTGCTCTAAAAATCCTCTTCTACATCATCCACATCAACCAATAATTCTGGATTTTGTTGCCTTTCTTGTTCCTCTTCATCTATTGTAAATTCATTAGAATCCATAAATCTTTTTCAGGATAATCCTATCTTCTGCAATTCAAACTCAATTACAATTTTCACCAAGCCAAAATGATTTAAGCTCGTATGCATGTAAATTCTTTATTTTTGTATAGTTTTGGACATCTCAGTTAAACTTTGCAAAACAAAATACGGTAAACTTATAACACAGTCTCCACTCAGATGCATCAGCGGTTTAATATGATAAAGATACAATATATTTTATCTGCCCTCACATGCTTTGAATTTTTGAATCACATAGACTATTTCATCCCAAGGATGAATAAGCCAACTCCTAGGAACTCATGTCTTCCAATTAATTGTTGATACTCTTGATCTAGATACAAAATGTGTTTAGGATTTATCCTTAAACTTCCTAGTTTTGAAATATTTCTCTTCCTATGGACTTATGCCTATAGCTTGGGAAATTATATCATCTAAAACTCTAAAGGATAGGTTCCCTACTAGGCTCTCTCTCTAGTGAAAGAAGAAGCAAATTCCCTGGTTGTTAACTCATTGTGTCCATTAAATTTTTCTAGAAAAACTAACCACTGTTTTGCTGAAAGGATGTCTACATAGTCTTTATGCAGTTTAGAAATATCAAATTGTTCCGGCTCTATTCTATTTTCCATGAGAATTATTTTACATTTTACCCTAATCTATAAGAAGAATTGACCAAGGTTTTAGAAAAAAAAACTACCTAGTCCTATGCTGACCTGAATGAAATTCTTATGCCTTGAATTTCTCATCTCTACTGAGTGAAAACGGCTCCTATCCTCAAATTGGAATCTCCTTCTCAATTCTCGACTAGTCCTGTGTAATTTGGCCCTTAAGATTCGTCTGTTGACATTTCCATTGTCAACATACTTGTAGCTCTCCTTATTACAATTCACACGTACCTCAAGGATGTAGGTTTTAACCTCGTACATAAATTATCTGCATACAAATTCTAAAACACAGAAAATAAACAATGTGAGAGCATAACACATAAAACACATATACACAGATATTTCCCTTGGATCGAAAAATCGGGACTACCAGCTTGATTTTTCATTATGTTTCTTTCAATGTTAAAATACATATTTATACATGCTGAAGCATCCAATACCATGGACCGAAAACCATCGCATCCAATACCATGGACCGAAAGCCATCGCTTCCAAAAACATGTGCGAAAATCATGCACAAAACGATAGGTGGGTCTTCCGAACCTAACATAGATTCCAAAAGCAAAATTTTCCAGGGCACTGCCCTGGACCCCATAAAGTGGGGTTACCTGCACCACTTAAACCCCCTGTGACCCCCCCGCTATGCAATCGGTGCAACAAAGGTGGGGCTCTGCCCCCCCTCTAACCCATAGTTAACTACGTGGGCTAGTCGTGGAAAGAATATAACACAACCCAACAAAGGATGGTTTTTGAGGCATTTGGGGTTTCTAGGAATAGAGAAAATGCTTTTCTACGCATTTGGGCTTTATCAAACACTCACTAATGAGCTCTTCACCTTTAGACACAAAGTTCAACACTAATGAACCTTTCCTACAACGTTCAATAGTAATGAACCTCTCCTACAACACAATACTCAGTAATGATAAGCCTGGTGGTTATAAGGAAGAATCACATTCAATTTTTGTAAATGATGAGCTTCCGCATAATGGCATGGTATGAACCCTGGCTGAGATTGTGAGTAACTATGGATCACTATGTTGTCCTTTAATTAATTGAAACCATCTGTTGATCCTTATTATGATGACATTTTTTCATAATATTTCCTTAATACCCTTTTCAACCATCATCTCAACATTCCATCATAACATATGCATTTCCTCAAAAAATTTCGGTTAAGAACCATGAAAATTTTTTCATGACTATTTAAAGCATTTAACCTATATCTCGTCCCTCAGAAATGTCTAATATGTGACTGTGTTTGACTAGATCTGATTAGGTTTGTTTGAGTGGATCTGTTGGCACATAGGACTGATGTATTGGAGTATAGACTTATGGATCGAAGTGTTATGTACATGATAAAGAAATAGGATATATTGGTTAGGATGGATAGCTTTTAAACATAGGAATAAATTCTACAGGGATAGAATAATGAGTATAGGCTTAAGGATTAGGCTATTTGGCTGAGTGAAGGATAGGCTAAGTGAATATGATATAGGATAGGTTGAATGATTGAGAAACTAAAATCAATAAATATAATTAACCATTATTTAAAAATTGAAATTAATAAAAGAAATTCAAGTATTAAAATGAAAATTTCTTACAACCTTCAAATGCTTCCTTGTTGAAATTTAACCCGACTTGACTTATTTGATGTGTACAAGCATGACATAATCTGATGATGCGGTATTCTTCTTCGTAACAAGTCCCTTCTGGAAAATTATCAAACAACAGGTCCCTTTGCTGGTGTGTTCTAAATTTAGATTGAACAAACCCTTCTTGAGAAATAATCAACACCGATCATCTATTGAAAATTCCACTGAAAAATGAAAGTAAAACAAATTCCTTCCTCTGCTATAATGAAATTCTAAAAATAAGGAGATTAAAAAGTATGAAAATTTTCAAACTTTTCTCCTCCCCTACTGATCATATGACTTGTCCTCAAGCCATGAATTTGAAATTCAAATAGTCAAAGGATTTTATTTTGAAATATAAACGAAAAAGAATGAATTCTTACTGGCCAATTCCTTGGTTTTCCTGTAAGAATTTGAGTTTAGAGTGTGCCAGAGTCTGGTTTTCACATCTAAACTGTTATTTATTTATTTTATTTTTTTATGTTTTATTATTTTAAAGTAGAAAAATAACTAAGGCATAGATATCACACCATACTATTGTACTATTTGAACCTCATTTTGCTGTGTCACTGTTTTCATGAAATATTTTTTTTTGAGAGGCTTATGGTAGATCTTCAGCCTGTGTCCATCTACTATAAATGTTCGGTCTTCTTGGTCAATGGTTCTGAGTTTGATTGATCAATTCTGGAAAACTTCAAGAATTTCATAAGGGCCCATCCAATGTGTTGTAAATTTGGCTTTATAATCTTTATAAGAGCCCAGTCATCATCTTTAAACTCCTTCTTCTTGATTAATTTATCGTGCCATTGTCATCTTTGTTGTTGGATTAATGTTTTCCTTTCTACTACTTGTTGTCTCATCTCATCCAACTGATTCAATTGCATAATTATTTCTTGCTGTGCTTTAGAGAGATCAATGCCTAAATCTACAGCCAATTTGTAAGTATGTATTTGAAATTCTATTGGCAACATGACTTCTTTGCCATACACCAGCCGATAAGGTGTAAACCATGTTGTGTTTTTCCATGTGATTCTATAAGCCCAGAGTGCCTCATTGAGCTTATCTGCGCAATATTTTCTATTTGTTGCCACTGTTTTAGTCATGATCCCTTCCAGTGTCTTGTTTGTAGATTCCACTTAGCCATTGGTCTGTGGATGGTAGGGTGTACTCCTTCTGTGTTTGATTTTAAACTTGTCAGTGATGTCTTGAACCAATATAGAAGTGAATTGAGTCCCTTGGTTTGTTACTATCTCTCTGGGCACTCCATATCTAACAAAAATTTCTTCAAAAAGGAAATTCACTACTATTTGCTTAGTTTCCCTTACAAGTTCCTTTGCTTCTGCCCATTTAGTCACATAATCTATACATACTAAGATGTATTTTTTTCCTTGAAAGGTGGATTATGGGTCCAACAAATTCCAAGGCCCATTTTTCAAATGGCTCTAGGTGTACCTGTGGCTGTAGTGACATCTCATCTGAGGTATTTGGTATGCCCATGCATTGACAGCTGTCACAACTTCTCACATACTTCTTTGAATATTTGAAAATTGATGGCCAATAGTAGCCAAGGCTAAGGATTTTGTGTGTTGTCCTCTTGGCTGCAAAATGGCCACCACAAGGTTCATCATGAAAAGACTTTAGTATGTCAATAATTTCATCTTCTCTGATACATCTTCTAATAATTAAATCATAACCAGTATAAAACAATTCTCTATTAACCCATGAATATCTTGCACTTTGCTTGATCAGTCTTTTCTTCTCCTTTGAATTGAATGGTGGAGGTATCTTCCCTATGGACAAGTAATTAGCTAAATCATCATACCATGGTGTTAATATTGAAATTGCAAATAAATGTTCATCGGGAAATGAATCTTCAACTGGAGCAACTTCACCTAGATTTTATAGTCTAGAAAAGTAATCTGCTACCTGGTTCTCTTTCTCTGGTCTTTCCAACATTGTGAGATTAAATTCCTGCAGTAAAGTAACCATCTTGTGATCCTACCATTAGTTATAGGTTTGTTCATTAAGTATCTAATGACAAAGTGGTCAGTGTGAACAAAGACTTCATAACCAGTTATGTAGTGATGAACTTTGTTCATAGCATGTATGATTGCAAGCATTTCCTTCTCAGTTACTGTGTAGTTTTTTTTTTTTTTTTTCCAAGGAAAAAAACAGTAACCTTTTATTAATAAATTAATGAAAAGTTACACTAGCAGATGCAATGAAGCATTCTGTAAGTTGCCAACCTGGGCTCGAGTGCTTTTCGCACCCCACACAGTGTTAGAAAACTAACGTGCACAAAGAATAAGAACAGAGAAAAGAAGAGAGACAAAAAAAGAGGTAAAAAACTGAATGCCATACTTCAAGTTTTTCTCCCCTTTTTCTTTTCGACCTTGCGCCACTCTCCTTGTGTGGGCTCGATCGAAGCAATGACTAATTGTGTTTCGGTATTCTGCGGGCCTGTTTCTTTGTCGGAGTCTGAAGTATCTGAGTGATGATGTCGTTTGATGCCTCCCATGCTTTGATCCACGCTTGTCAGCTCTGCTTGATTTTGGTGGCTCTCTGCCTGGTTTGGATGAAACTGTGGAGCCTTGTTGTCTGATATGTTTTCCTTCTGGTTCCCTGTTTCAACTTCCTCTATGGTGATATCATCCTCTTCTGCTTCTGTTTCTTCGTCTTCTGTTTTCGAAGAGGCTTTCTTTTCCTCTGCTCTCTTCTTTACGACATCGTCTATGTTCTGCCATCCTTTTGGCTTCCTTTGTTGTGGCTTGCTCTTATTGTGGCTTTTGCGTGCATTAAACAGATGACCTTTTTGTTGACATCCCCTACATCTGAATGTTGTATTCTCATAGTCCAAAGGTTGTTTCCACTGTGAATTGTTGAAATTCAGAATGATGCTTTCAGGTAGTCCTTGGCTAAGATCTACTTCGACACATATCCTAGCAAAAGTAAAAATTCCTTTTATGTGTCTCTCTGGATCAACCTTTAACATTCTTCCTAGGGTATTCCCTATAGCTAATAAGGCCTTATAGTGCCAAAAATGTATCGGAAGATTATGCAACCTTACCCATACTGGCATCCTTGATACCACCATAGTATTGGCATCAAACTCCGGGAACCATGGGATAATAAACAATCCCGCACTGCCCCAGAACCATGGCCCTTCACTGAGGATTTTTTCCCTTTCTTCTTCTGCGCGGAAAGTTACTATGAAGAAACCCTTGGAGCATAGGTGAATTTGGCAGTTTTTTGTCCAGACCGTGTGAATCCATTGGTACAAAGCACCTGTTCTAGGCCAGAAGCCGTTAAATCTACAAATAACAGCATTTTTTTGTAGATCTGAGAATATATACTTTACCTCTGGTAAATCCAGCGAGATGGAGGGATTCTCTAGCGCTTGATCCACGATATACTGCCCTGGAGGTGCATTAACAGTTGTAGATTCTTTCCCCTTTGGAAATTATTTCCCTTTGGCTGCATCATGATAGGTGCTTGTAGGTTTTGAGGTAGCTCCCTTAGATCCACCTCGCAATCTGTGATTGAGGAAAATAGTTGAGTCCTTTGCAACCCTGTAATGCTGGAGTGTATGTTGATCCTGCAAGCAGTGCCCAGAAAATATTAGAATTTGTAATGCAACTGGAGTTCCCAGTTTGTCCTGGATCTCTTTTTTTAGCTCCAAGGCACTCATCCGGTCCCAGATCTGCACACAAACGTGTCTGCCTTCTGTTGATCTGATGAAGATTTGCTTCAGATCCACTGTGTCTGCCTTGATCAAGTCCCGTTTCTCTGATTTGTGTTCTGGATCTGGCGAACTTCCATTTTGCTTTTGCCTGGATCTGCTCGGATCTGATAGATCCGCTCCTTTTCTCGAGTATTCGACCCGATCTGTTGGGTCGTTTCCCAGATCGGGGTTCATGTTGAGGCTATCTCTCATTTGCATGTCGTAGTCTACGAGCCCTCTGTCAGAACGATGCGTCAAGATGATAAAATCCCAGATCTGCGTTAAAGAAAGCAGAGAAACCTCAAAATACCAAGGAACCGGGTCCATACTCCCCCCCCGTGCTTTGACTTCGACCGTGCCATTTAAAATCGGCCCTAGATCGGCAGATCGGTTCCACAGCAAGCCATAGATGTGGGCATATCTACCAGTCTTGTGCAGAGCGTTTGCGGAGAGCGCATCAAGACGAACCTGCGTCCAGAAGGGGGGGAAACGCTTCGGAATCTGTTCTCTGTGGTTCAAATCATGTAAGTCCTTTCCATCAGATGATTCAGCCCATAGCCAGAGGGAAACTTCGAAAACTGAAGGTCCATCCATCAGGATTCTGTCCGATCTACAGCAGAGCAAGTCTTTTGGGCCTGCAGCGGCGCAAATCGGACCTTCTAAAACCCTAAGCCCATGAACAGCCTCCATCCTTGTCCTCGGATCCTTCCCTCGCGGTGGTGCTAGATTGTGATGTTCAGTTACTGTGTAGTTGAGTTCAACAAGAGTCAATTTTTTACTGATGAAGTAAATGGCATAAGTTAAAGCATTTTCTTTCTGCCCTAATGAAGCCCCTACTGCTGTATCAAATGCATTAGTGGAGATGTGAAAAGGTGAAGTCCAATTGGGTCCCCTCAAAACTAGAGATGTGGACAATTTCTCTTTAAGTTTCTCAAAAGCATTTTGACAAGCATCATTCCAATTGAAAGATACATCTTTTGCAAGAAGCTTAAACAAAGGCAAATCTATCTTACTAAAGTTTTCAATAAATCTCCTATAATAACTTACATAACCAAGAAAGCTTCTTACATCTTTTTGATTTGTTGGAATTAGCAATTTGACAATAATTTGAATTTTGGTTTGATCTACCTCGATTCCCTCGGAAGAAACATGATGTCTTAAGACTATTCCCTCATTCAACATCATATAACATTTTTCATTGCTTAAAGACAAGTTGGTTTCTATACATGTTTTAAAAATTTCTCAAGATTTTGCAAAGAATGGTCAAAGGAATCACCATATACTAAAAAATCATTCATATATACTTCAACACATTCATGAACCAGATCAGCAAATATTGCTAATACTGCTCTCTGAAATGTTGCTGGAGCATTGCACAAGCCAAATGGTAAAACTTTGTAAGCATATGTGCCCCAGAGACAGGTAAATGTTGTTTTGTCTTGGTCTTCTAAGGCTATGTTGATCTTATTGTAACCGCTAAACCATCCAGGAAGGAAAATGATATTTTTCCAGCCAATGTATCCAAAACTTGGTCAATAAATGGAAATGGAAAATAATCTTTAAGGGTGGCTTTATTTAGTTCTCTGTAATCAACACAAACTCGCCACTTACCATTTTTCTTGGGGACTATCACTAGTGAAGATACCCATTGGCTGTCAGAGATGGGGTAAATGAAATTTACTTTCAGTAGCTTCTACAATTCATCTCTTACAATCTCTTTAAGCATGGGGTTCATCCTTCTCTATGTTTGCCTCACTGGTTGAATACTAGTGTCTGTATAGATACGGTGTGTGCAAGTTTCTGGGTGAATTCCCTGCATGTCAATGTAGTCCCAAGAAAATGCCTTTGATATTTGGTCAGAAAATCAAGCAATTTATGTTCTTGAGATGAATCTAAAAATGCTCCGACGTTCAATGTTTTTCCTGGTCTGATTTCTACAGTCTTGCTTTGTGTGTTCGTAATGGACTTGATTGGAAAGATATCTTCAAATAATGTTTTCAGAGAATATATGGTACAAGTTTCCTGAAAGCTCTGTGCTAATATTTGATCTGCAGCAGTGTATTGTTCATTTCTCAATTCCTCTGAAACATCAGGTTGAGAGATAAACATTTCTACGAAATCTTCATTATTGTCTTCCCTGAAATCATAAATTTGATTGATGCTTAAAACATATTGTATTTCTTCTCTATCATTGTATTTATCATCAAGCCATATGTTATGTGTTACTGTTGGAGCTTGGGATGATGGGTATAAGGTAGGTTGTTTTCTCTCTGTTCCTTTGGAAATGATCATATTACCCGATCTACACCCAATAAATGCATTAATAGTTGCCAACCATGGTCTGCCAAGTACGAGAGGGTGTCCTCCTAAGTTTGACTTTGGCCGGAGAACTAGTAAATTGGATACTCCCAAGAGTCCAGTGAAACAATTATATCTTTCAATATCCCTTCAGGAATGACTTTAGAGCGATTTTTTAATTCCAAAACAATTGGTGTTGACTGTAAATTTGTCAATTGTAAGGTTTTCATTGTATCCAATGTCATGACATTTATTGCAGCTCCCAAATCAATGAGAGTATTTGGAATGGAGATTTTGTTGATGATTGCTGTAACTCTAGGTATACCAAGGTCAACATATTTCTCCATAGAAATGACATTTGACATAAGGCCAGCTAAATTGCTAATAACGTGAATGGTCTGTGGATTAAATCTTTTCTTTGCAGGCTTTTTAAGACAGAGTTATTTGATGGATTTGGTATAAATTGGAATATCCTTAATTTCCTAGAGCAATGGCATTTTCACATACACATTTCTCAGCTCATCCAAAACATCGAATTATGGCAGAGGTGTGGGTAATTTTGGTTGAAGTAACTACTCAAGAAAAGGAGGTGACAACACTGTCTTAATTTGTTTCCCTTGTTCTAAATCATCTTGCTTACTGTGCATTGGAAATTTGTGTTCATCAGTTTTATTTGAACTCCCTTTCGTTGAAACAGGTGGAGGTGAAGGTTCTGTGTGAAGAGTTCGACGGATCTAAGTTATATGTTTTGCAAAGGTAGAATTGGGTACGATGGTCCCTCATCCACACTGTACACTAGTTGTCCAATCGATTATTTGGATTAGCTACTGGTTGAGCAGGAAGATGCATAGGTTTAAGAGGTTGATTAGATGGTAATTGTAGCTGTGGTCGATTCATTGGTGGAGGAGTAGGTAAGGCTTATTGAGGGTTTTGCTGTTGATAAGCAATTGATTGCTAAGGGTATTGCTATGTGTACTGTGGTGGATATGGATGAGAGTATTGTTGTTGATATTGTTGAGGATATGGGTGATTAAATGGCTGTTGATATTGCTGAGGTGGTTGTTGAGGAAATTGTTGAGGATGTGAATATCCTCTCCATCCATGATGTGGATAAGGTTGTTGCTGCTGATTAAACCAATTTTTCCATGGCATAGGAACATTCCAAGCATTATGAACAAGCATCTGATAATTTGTTGGATTTGGGTTTTGAAACATACTAGAGGTCTTGGCTGCCATGGTCTCCGAGCTCCCACAAAATATAAGTTCTCCATCTTTGCATTAGCTTGCAAGTTATAACTCTGTAAAACTTTGATCTTAGAGTGGTTATTAGTGTCATAATTTTTTGTACAAAACCCACATACCTGACATTATCTAAAGGACATTCTTTCAAAGCATGTTTTTTTCAGCATTTAGGACAGAATATAGACAACACTTGTTCTTGTTCATCTTGTCTTTTCTTTGCTTTCAAAGTTTCTATTTGATTCCCAAAGTGCTTAAGAGGTCTGTTTTAAAATCTTCAAATAGATTTCCTAGTTCAACTCTGGTAATATTTCCTATGGTGTATTTAGTGATTCTAGATGTCGTAGCTCTTCTTCCATTTCTTGCTCTACTACTGGAGTACTTCTGACACAAGTCAGCAATCTCATCAAAAGGTAAATTAGAAATGTCCCCTTTACCCATGAGATTGAGGTCATCTATATATTCATCCCGGATGCCCTTAAGAAATATTGTTCGAATAAGATTAGTAGACATGGCTCTATGTTTTGATTTTTGCAGATTGTATAAAAAATCTTTCCAAGTATTCTTCTAAGGTCTCGTCTTCTTGTTGATTCATTCTAAAGATGTCATGTTTAGAGTCTTTTGGTTGACAATAAGGTTGATACTTTTTCAAAAAGATTTTTCTCGTGTTATCCCAATTAGTGACTGTGTGTTCACCTAATCCCATGAACCACCTAAGTGTTGATGCTTTGATGTGGCAGGAAAGTCGAAGTCTGTGTGCATCATCTGTATATCCATAGGTTCAGCTTACCATATCAAATTCAAACAAAAATGAACCAGGGCCTTTAGATGCCATGCCATAAATGTTTTGTAATACAGAAGGTGGGAAATTTTTCATTTTAATTTCCTCATCCATGTACTCTCCTCTATCTTGAACTGGAAATTTAAATGTTGATTCCTCTCCTTCTGGTGGATTTTGATTTCCTTCAACAGAGTATCATTTCCTTGTTTTTCTTCAAGCTCTCTTTGTCTTCTCCTTTCTTCCATTTGTCTCTCATATTATCTGAGTTGTTCTGCAGTAGGCCCTTTGGCTGATCCTCCTTCTTCAACCATTGTAATATGTGGCTTGTCAAAGGTTTATATCTCTTCTTCCTGTTTTGATTCTTGAGGAACAATCTATTCAAGGATAGGTTGTTGGATTCTTGTACTACTCTCTTTTAGTTTCCCCACTGTAGAAGACTCAGGTATATGTCTTTTCTTTGCCTCATAAGCTAGTAGGATTTGTCTTTAAAGGAGAGTAAGTCTCTGGCCCGATCTTTGTTTTTCCTCAAGTTCTTCCACAATAACTTTTCTAGTTGGTGTTGTGTACTCAATCCTCTCTAAAGTTTCTTCTCCCATTGGAGGGTTAGCTGTTGGGTGGGAGGTTTTGTGAATCTTCCTTTTTCATCACGAGGAATAGACATAAATAATCATGGCTTAAATAATTAAAACTATATCTGTGTTTTTGTTGTTTTGTTTATTTATGATTTTTTATTTTTTTTTCCTAAATCTTCCTAGTTGCACCTCCTCGGCAACGACACCAAAATATTGGGTCTTACTTACTGATGTAAATCAAGCTTCAATTTCTTTGTCAGCCTGAGTAGGTACACTTAGAGGTGCTATATAATATATATAGATCTAGAAGGATTTGGTTTCTAAATGATAGCTTAGTGTGAAAAAATCAACAATGCTCTTTTACAAGAAGTTTCTCTTTGCCTTTTTAACAATTAAGCATTGACTTAAATGAAACAAATCTAATTGTCTATATGGAAAATAGAGTCCTAATTACTTATCACACAAAACAGTAAATGAAATATGTAGCTTTGAAGATTAATGATAGTGGAACCTCTTACAAGGTTCAATCATCAAACTACCAATTGAGCTCTGCAACTACAAATCATAACCAATGAATGACAAACTATAGATCAAGCTATGAGATAAAAACCATGAAATAGCAAGCACAATTATCAATTTCAAGAAGAATATCAATTAAGGTTTTCTTACAAAACTCTTTCACAACAAATATGGATCTCTTCAATTAACAATTTCCAATTTTGTAAACTTTCAGCATATGAATTGAATGACAATTCTAAGTATCAGATCTATCTATGCAATTGTAAAAGAAAATTCAAGGAAAAGTGTACCAGCTCTGTAGTGGGGACCCTCCACACTTTGCAAGCACACCTTAGAATAGTTCAAATGAAGACAACCACTGGATCTGAAACATAAATATGGACTCCAACACTATATCTATGTATTCAAGTCTGGAAATAAAAAATACATAAACCGCGTTCCCAAGTTTTTCATGTATAAAAAAGAACTAAACTACATAATTCTCCTTTTGAGTTATTTATCATAAATATTCATAACAAGAGGAAGATATTCATACTCCTCATAATCCTAATGAAATCCTAACAATTACATCAAAGGAGGTCGAACTAGTTTAGATCCTAAATTTGAGCAAAATCTCAAAAATAGCAAAATATGTTCACAAAATCTGGAATTTCTGCTAAAATAGTTGGGTTTGAATACTGTTGACTGACCACCTATAATATTCAAATCCAAGGGTGGATAGATATTCCACCATCCTTGTACATTTAGCATCAATCCCCAGGTCTTCGAATTTGCCAACCTGTCTTGAAACATGTCAAACCATGGAGCCATTACAGGAAGTTACAACAACTTGTAATTTTCTGGAAATTTTCAATTTTAACACAAAAATTCCCAAGATTAATTGCAAGATAAAAATAATGGAAATAACATTATATCAATCAATTTCTAAGGAATATGGAGGAAATTTAAAGGCTAAATAAAGGGAAATGATGAATAAAAGAGGGGTTTTACATAAAATAATCAGTCATAAATTGGTACCAACATGGGGATGAGATGGATGAAGAATAAATTAATACAGAGGAACATGATGAAGGAGAAGAGAAGGAGGATGATGTTGAAACAGAGGAGGAAATGAAGGAAGAAATTGATGGAGATGAGAAAGAACAGCAAGAGGAAGAAGATAAGAAAAACAAAGAGCTAAGTGGCTTAAGTGACAGAGAAGCAATAATGAGAGATCAACTTGAGAGGGAAAATGCATGGCTGAGAGGATAGCTACAGGAAAGGGAAAACCAACTAGCATGTATGGCCAGCCTCTCCTTGGAGGCCATCCAGTGTAGGATGCCAACTAAATCTATGCTCTTTACCTCAAACAATAATGGCTGCAATTTTGATTAAAACACTAGCACAAAGGGGCACCATGCCATTTCAGGACTACAGGCAGTTTATTGATCTTTCTGATCAAAGTACACTAGAGGATAGGGCCAAAATGGCTAAGTTTTACTTGCACAGCATGGCCCTCACAAACATGAATGTTTGGGATCCTAATGGCAAGCTAGGAGATCTACAATTAATGGCTTTGGCATCATGGATGAACCATGAGGATTCAAGGGATGCAGAGAATGAACATCTTTTCATTAGAGCTAAACAATCAAATCCCAAGTCCCTAATCAGCACCCATACTCTAATTGTAAATGATCCTCAGCTGGCACCTAGATATCTTGCTACTCAAGAGCAAGCAATTTCACTTTTTGAGGATATGTTTAGGTTGCTAGGAGATGATAGTATACATGCCTACTTCAGGAGATGGAACACACTGCCACATAGCTTGAAGATCAAAGAATATCACTCCCCTCAAAGGTGGAGAGAGGTACTCAACAAGACACCTACGTATAAGAAATAAATGCAAAGGTTGAAGGTCAATTGGATAGGCCTAAAACTCAGCCCACCACTACTCTTAGGGATGCTAGAAGGGAGAAAAGAAGAAGAAGAAAAGAGGCAGTGGGAAGAAGTAGAAAGGAAAGCAAGCTTCTATGAACAAGAAGAAGAGACGACAATAGAGGCATGGGATGTCAGAGAGGCTACCAGAGCCATGAAGGACATGGACATTGACTAAGTTGCTTAGAGGATGAGCAGCACTTTCAGTAGGGGGGAATGATGACCCTCATCATTGGGTAATTATATGGGCCTTAATTCACCTCCTAGCCTAGTCAAACCAACTATTCTCACAACTTATTGCATTCTTTTGATTATATTTTGTTTATGAGATGAGTTAGAGTTGGATATTTTGCTTTGTGGTCTAATGTGCATTTAATGCAAGATTAAAGGATAAAAGAAAGGGATTTTGGCAAAGACCTTGGTCAAAACTTGAATGGGACAAGGGAGAAGAATTATAGGAGGTAAATCCTCCTCATTTATACCCCTCCATTTGCATATTCCTCCATCAGCTCGGAGTGCAAACAACCAAATCATGAGGACTAGAAGGCAATCGCGCAAGTGAAAGTCAAAGCACCAGTTTATCTCGATTTTGGGAGCTGAGCCTCCCTAATTTTAAGGAAGTTGTTGGAGACTTCAGCAGTATAAGTAGAGAGGCCTAGGACCTAAGTAGGATTTAGATTTTTTATTGTAAAACTTTACTCTATTTTCGAGCTGCAAGACTTGTGACAATTTTTTATGTAATCTATTGTTTTGATAATAAGAATGAGTTTTGTCTTGAGCCAGCACTAAGTTAACTCAGAGGGCTAAAGCTCTTGGGTTAGGGCCCAACCCTAGAACCTAAGGATCCTCTTTATTGTACATGTATGCTAGCATAGATTCATGGTTTAATCATTCATTTGCTTCAGTAGCTACATTTCCATTACAATAGTGTAGCATATATTGGTTGTGTTTTAGTTTTCTTCCATTTATGCCTTCTTTCAATTAGTAGGTTAGCAAGGATAAAAAGATCACCATAAGGTTGTCAGCAGGTGTCTCGGCCTCACCCCCTCCCTCTAGGACCATGAATTGAGGAAGAGACCCTTCAACAACCCCAAAAACACAAATTTCTAGTTCTTGCATGAGCTTTGGAAGTTTTTTGTCTTGATTCAGTACTTGGTTCATTTTATCATCATCTTTTTCCATCACTCTTCTTTTGTAATAATATCTCACTTGTATTTTCATTTCCTTCAGCACTATCTCCATCCATAATATATGTGGAAGCTAATAAATCATGTCTTAATTAGATTATTCTCGTAGATTTCCTTACCATTCGATCCACAACAAACCTGGCCAATCACCATCAACCGCATGCATATTCATTTCAACGTTTGACTTTAGGTGCTTCGAATCTCCATCGTTGATCTGCCTCGCCTGATCCAATGACTATCACGTCACCCGATTGCTAATTAGCTTGGCTAATCTCCACCATTGATCAATCCCGTATGATCCAACGACTATGGCATAATCTTGCACGAATTCTTGCACGACCGATATTCGCCCGAGAGCATGAGAGAAAAGTGGTTTTCTCGTGCTACGTGTCACTCACTTAGGCTAATCACGTAAAATTTAGGAATTTTTCTTACAGCTTTGAGGGCATGTGAGAAACTGCTTACCACCTACGAAAACCTGCTCTATCATTCCATACATTTTCCACCCTTCTATCGACATGTGACATGATGTGATCCATCTGTCTATTGAATTCATCTCCCGCGATAAGATCTTCGCCATTCATCTCCCGTTAATCCTGTTCATCCATCTATTGACTTAACCTCCCGCGATAAGATATCTGCCATCCATCTTCCGTTAATCCTATTCATCTAACTATTCACTTAATCCCCTGCGATAAGATCTCCGCCATTCATCTCCTGTTAATCCTATTCATCCATCTATTCACTTAACCCCCGTGATAAGATCTCGACCGCTCATCTTCCGTTAGTCCTATTCATCCATCTATTCACTTAATCTCCTGTGATACGATCTCTACCACTCATCTTCCATTTATACTGTTTGTTGATATGACTGATCAAATGGTTCCCATGCACTGCTACTTCATTACGTCTCCCTTCCATTTATTTCGATCTTCGATTGCTCTTCCGCTTGACTCCTTCCTAAACTTTGTTCCACGTATTCATTAAACGCTGCCACTCCTGAGCTTAGATTTGGTTATTCAATCAGACTCCAACATTGTCCAATCATCGTAATACTCCTTCTAGCCATCCTCAAACACCTTCCATCCACCTGTCACGTCTACAAGAAAAATTAACTTGCATGCTTGATTTTGCCAAAAAAAACCAAAAAACCAAAAATAGACTTAGTTTAGTTTCCTTCCTTACATATTAGTTTGGCTTGATGCTCTTTACTTCTGTAACTTAGATAACAACATTAGGTTAGTGTTGATTTAGAAATTACATTTAGCACATTTGTTTTTGGCTTAGTGGGGCCTGACCTAGGTTTGCAGATGATTTAGCCAAGCAAATCCTGGTACTATTGGCCCTTTCGGCAATAGTCTGTAGAGCGCGGACTGAGATCTCACCTGAAGTAGTATGAGAGGGTGCTAGAACTAGGTTTTCGCACCCGTGGGATGTCTGATGGGCTTCTGGAGGTCCGCGGTTTGACCTATCACTACACACACTTGCAAACCCTTCGCAACCTGCAGTGAAGCTTCAACGCAGCCCTGCTCAGGGCGTGCCGTATATAATACCCAAGTTCCTCTCTTATTAACCATTTACTTAGCTTATGTGTGTAAGATTTAGGGTTAGTACAACATATTCAACAATTATATCAGTGCTCGCGATACATAAATGATCATAACCATAAAGAAGATACGCACAACAAGTACACAGAATTAGGAATCAACTTCTATTTATTAGCTTTCTGTCCCGATTACAAAATCGACTTTGCCTTGCGCACTCAGTTGTAGGGGTCTGCGCACTCAACTGCAGACTCTACTAGGCCTCTGCGCACTCAGTTGCAAAGTCGCTTCCTACTACTACAACCAAGACACTTAGAATTATACTCTAAGCTCGAACCATTCCTTCGCTACTCTTATTCTTATCAACTCACTTTACAACTTAGAGCTTCGCTCTATTTATACAATTCCATGGTCTGGGGACCATGGGTAGGTTGACTTTACACTAATTTACAATACAATGCTTAGGGAAAACAACCCTATGACTCAATTGTACACTTCCAGCTCCGAACTCGCTGTTACACAGTAAAATGTCACTGTCACCTTGTCAGTCTCCCTACTGTGTCATAAAATCAAATCCATCATGCTCATGCTCTCTGAAATGGCCAAAAAGCCCTCTTTGCCTAAGTTTATTGGATCATCGCGACTATTATTAAAATAACCGCGCTGACTGGCAGATGATAGTGTGACTGGTGCGCTGCCAACGTGGAAGCACACGGGTTTTCCGCGCTGGTCGAATTTCACAAACAGCGCACCCTTCGCTTGTGTTATATCGCACTGACCAGACCTCTTCTGTAATTGAGATGCGATGTCAGCGCGCTAACCCAGTTTTGCACCTACGCTGATCCTGTTTGGGCGAGTTTGTTCTAACATCCAGCCTTCCAGATGACTCCAGACTTGGTTGTTAGCTTTGTAAAGGTCGCCATCCTTTCTCTGGCATGTCTGTTCGCCTGGTCATCCACTTTTCTTGGGGGAAAGCTCATCCTTTCACTATTCATGGAGCCTCCTTCTCCTATATAAGCCTCCACCATTGCCATGAGCAGCTAGTTTGGAACATATAGACTTTGACATAGAGGAATTTGTAGTGCATTAGTGCTGCTCTTTGTAGGCATTTGGTGTGTTGTGTGTGAGGATTGCTTTAGAGCTTGAGGAAGGTTATGAGTTTGTTGCCTTGTGTGAGAGAGAGACTTATTTGACTTGGGAGATCTACTTTCAAAGGTGAATGCTGATGAGACATGCTGGCTGGACCCTCTAGAGAAGGACTCAGCGTCAGAACTTTGGTTGTACCTTACTCTACTTCTGATTAATAAAGATAGATGACTACTATTATGGTTCCATTCCCATTTGTCTTATGAATGATCTATGTGAATTACATCCTTTCTGACTGATGTATAGTTGTTTTTAGTAGATTTTACGCTTGTGTTTACTCTCTCTTTGCTTGTGCAGGTGTCCGCCCACAAGGATAGTGGAGGATTGTGATCGGCTGGAGGGAAGGAGCAAGAGGACCATCTCTTCATCAAACATAGCGTTGGAATCCAAGTAGGTGTTCTTTACCCACTTGTTAATTACAACTAGGAACTTGCAGAGTAGCATTGACTGATTGTTGTTAGACCCCTTTTGGGCTAGTAGGGATCACCTCTATCCGTAGAGGGGATTTACCTCTCCAACAATTTGGCGACTCCGCTGGGGAGCTTGCTTGTCTCTTTGTGGTTCATTTTCATCCTTGTTTTTGGATTTGATTATTTCTTTCTTGTCAAGGATTGGGAATTAGTTTGCTATTGTTGGTTTCCTGGTTCATCCTGGGAACTGCTTTAATTGTCTTAAAATCCTGTTACCTTGGTTTGGGGGTTTTTGGTTCGTTTTTGCTTGTTTTTTAGCCTCAGCGCGTTTTATTTCAGAACAGTTGCACTGACATCGCACATCTGTTTCTTTGCTTTTCCTGTCATCGCGCTTATACATTTAACAGTCACGCTGACCTTGTTTTTGGGCCAACGCCCTTTATCCGTGTCCTTCCGCGCTGACAGTGCAAAGTTTCTACAGGCGTTGTCTTGTCATCGCTTTGTTGCTGAGGGGTCACCCGCGCTGATCCTGTAGAATTCATTTTTGTCCAAATTTGCTTCCTGAACCTCTTGGTTTGACTATCCCCTGCTCTTTCCCCTTGGTTGATGACTTGTTTTATTTTGTCTGAGCTGTGACACACTTGCTTGCGAAGCCTTGTTCCGCAAGGGTTCGTTTATTACTTGTTTTCGGTTTTGCAAAGCCTTCCTTTTCGCTTTCGTTGCTTGGTTTGCATTTTGCCTTAACTTTTTCAACTGCTTGAGTATGTGGGAGTCTTGTTTGATTGGTTTTGAGTCTCTCTTTTGAGAAATCCTTAATTTGATTTCCTTTGATCATTACTTGAAGGTTTGTCTCAGTCTCTTCACAATTTTGCATTTTTTACTTTCGTTTTTGGGTATGAGCGTTAATCGCCTTTGAGTGTTTTTATTTTTTGATCTTTGGAAATCTCACCCAATTTTCTTGATTTGCACTTGGTTGGTTCTTGGATTACATTAGAATCATCTTGTGTTTGAGAATTATCTTGCATAGATCACACTTGCATAATTAGAATTCTCATTTGTGCGTAGATTACGTTTGCACACTTTTCAAGTGAATTGTGCATAAATTACAATTGCATAGATTACCTTTACCCTTTGGGTGTTTGCCTTCTTCTATCGATTTCACATTTCTAGCCCTAGGGCATCTAGTGGCTTTGTGTGTCGAACCTCCCTTAGGTGCTTTTGGTCTTCTATTGGGTCAGTCGACTCTCTAATTTCTCCCTTCCGTTTGCTCGGTGATTGTTGAAAGTGTTTTGGTTGTGTTCCAAGCGATTGCTTTCCTCCTTTGAATTCCTTTTTGTCTTGTTGAGCTTAGATCACATAGCTCATAAACCCTTGTTTTCCTTTGATTTGGGAAACTGGTTTTTAGTGTCTTGGGAACTCTCTTGTGTTTGCATTAAGTGATTCTAGTTCTTTCACTTAGTGTTGCTATCTCTCTAATTCATTTTAAAAGCACTTTTATGCCATTGAAAAGAAAAGCAAACTAGTGTCTTTTGCATTTAATAGTTGAAAGGAAAAGGACATTTCATTGTTTTGTGCTTTCAAAAGAAAAGTTTCACTTCCTTGCTGTTAGTTGCATTAGGTTGTGTGATTGCTTGAGTTTTTTTGTTTGATTGAAAGATTCTTAACCCTCTCATAGTTAGAATTCATCGAACAAAATGATGTTCTTTGGCATATAGTTGCATTTAATTGTTTTTGAGAGATCATACAGTAGGACCTGAAACTAAAACTTAATTCAAAGATCAACCATAAAATTAACCAAATTTATCTAAAAACGCATTGGAACTTAACGCGAACATCTAGAGGTCTAGGCTAGAGACGTGTTCTGGCGTCTTTAAACCTGGTAGCTTACCGTTGAGTGGTTGGGTGATTCCTCCACGGTGAAACGATAAGTGCTAGTACGGATTGGGCTCCCACGTACCGTCGAGTATATATAGGGAGACTCCATTAGGCTTGCAACCTTTATCCACAGGAAACCGAGTCTGCCGCCTTGTAAACTGTAACGCACCGAACACAGCATTCGGGAAGATTGACTGCAGTACGACGAGTATAAGCAGTTTTACGGG
>APFE030406498.1:53292-67285 GCA_000404065.3 Pinus taeda
GTAAAATATGAAAAGATTGCCGAGTATTTTTTCCCTTTTTGACTCGCTAAAGAGAATAAAAATGGAGGTCTTCTTTCAGCTCTTTTCCGACCGTTTAAAGATGAAAAGATTTCCGAGTTTTTCCTCTTGACTCATTAAACGTAAATAAGAGGTTGTCATCTTTAAGCTCTTTTCCGACATAAAACAAGAAAACATAGCCGAGCTCCCTTTCAGCTCGTCAAAAGGAATGAGAGGCGGTCGCTTTTAAAGCTCTTTTTTGATCGTTTAAATCAACAAAGATTGTCGGGTGTTTGTCGTTTCGCACTCGTTATTGGTTCTAAAATGACGTGTTTCTGACCACTTTTTTACTTTTTTGGGTCGAAGTCACTATTTACGAAAAGTACTCCCTGATCATTTTGGTTGGGTGGTTCTGTCGAGCATCGTTTTATACTTTTTCGGGCTCGAGAGACACAACTTTACGAAAAAGCACCCCCTGGAGTTTTCTTTTCTGCTGTCTTTTCAAACTCTCTAAACATGAAAAGATGCCGAGTTCTTCCTTTGTCAGACTCGTTAAAACTTAATGACATCGGGATCCATCGAAATGACGCTCTTCAAGCATATGCTATCCCCGTCAAGCTTGTCATCCAAAAATAACCGGGGTACTCGCCAGAAATGGTGGGGGAAATAAAGGAACTATAACCGTCGTCATCGACAGTATGTCGCTCTTGAACATGGCACTGTTTGCATTCGTGTCTGGGTGGAGACATCTCATCTCACTCCACTTTTGCCTCCATGGGTTTGGGTTATCCTATTTGGCCGTTCATCTGCTCATTGCCCTCTCATTACGACGTCTGATCATTTGACCCCAAATACTGCCAAATCCATCATTGTGCCGCCGATATGTTCAAGAGAAGTTGGCCTCTGCAAGTATAACCTCCCTCTGATATTTCACACAAAACATATTGTCTCTTTCCGTATCGTGTCGATGATGTGGGAAACATTATGGCCCACCTTCGACGAGATCACTCCCTGTCGACTTCAGCTCATTATCCAGGAAAGTGACCTAGAGACTCCCTTCCGGTACCTTGGAGCCTGCATGCCTCAATGGCGGGTTCTTCGTGTTCGACGTGAGGTTTTCATCATTGGCCTCCGATCGGATGACTCTACGGGTGTTCAACACCGGCTCATTTATTCGCACGCCGTGGGTTGTACCTATAGTACCTTGATGACCATCGTCATTATTGGTGGCCCCTCTCGCGTCTGTTAACAACTTTCATCATTGGTTGGTAATCAGACGATGTTCAAGCATGTTTGACTTCGACTCCTGTATTCACATGTTTGGACTTGTACTTTTTTCGGGTTTGGATGGAGCACAAGACCCTGGTTCTAGTTCATTGTGAGCCAGGTTGCGATTTTTGTGGATCACCATTACATGACTCGTTAATGGATGGCTGCGACCATACCTGAGTCTTTTAGGATGGCTGCGACCATACCTCTTATCATTATGGTCTTTTCGACTGGGTGGCTGCGTCCACACCACAGACCTTCTTCATATGTCTTTTGGATGGCTGCGCCCATGCCTAGACTACATGTAATTGAAATATTAGTTGTATCTGCCTGCAGGTCCTTCCTAGTGGTGTTTCAGTCCAGCAACCTTGTAAAGCATTTCACCCCTCCCACTCTCTCGAGCTTCATGCTTTTGGGGGCATCTGTTACACAGTAAAATGTCACTGTCACCTTGTCAGTCTCCCTACTGTGTCATAAAATCACATCCACCAAGCTCATGCTCTCTGAAATGGCCAAGACACCCTCTTTGCCTAAGTTTATTGGATCATCGCGACTGTTCCTAAAATAACCGCGCTGACTGGCGGATGATAGTGTAACTGGTGCGCTGCCAGTGTAGAAGCACACGGGTTTTCCGCACTGGTCAAATTTCATAAAAAGCGCGCACTCTGCTTGTATCAGTTCGCGCTGACCAGACCTCTTCTGTAATTGAGATGCGATGTCAGCGCGCCAGCCCAGTTTTGCACCCGCGCTGATCCTGTTTGGGCGAGTTTGTTCTAACAACCAGCCTTCCAGATGACTCCAGACTTGGTTGTTAGCTTTGTAGAGGTCGCCATCCTTTCTCTGGCATGTCTGTTCGCCTGGTCACCCACTTTTCTTGGGGGAAAGCTCATCCTTTCACTATTCATGGAGACTCCTTCTCCTACATAAGCCTCCACCATTGCCATGAGCAGCTAGTTTTGAACATATAGACTTTGATAGAGGAATTCTTAGTGCATTAGTCCTGCTCTTTGTAGGCATTTGGTGTGTTGTGTGAGGATTGCTATAGAGCTTGAGGAAGGTTATGAGTTTGTTGCCTTGTATGTGAGAGAGAGACCTCTTTGACTTGGGAGATCTACTTCAAAGGTGAATCTTGGGAGACATGCTGGTTGGACCCTCTAGAGAAGGACTCAGTGTCAGGACTTCAGTTGTACCTTACTCTATTTTCTGATTAATAAAGATAGATGACTACTGTTATGGTTCCATTCCCATTTGTCTTATGAATGATTAATGTGAAGTACATCTTTCCTGACTGATGTATAGTTGTTTTTAGTAGATTTTACGCTTGTGTTTGTTCTCTCTTTTCTTGTGCAGGTGTCCGCCCGCGAAGATAGTGGAGGACTGTGATCGGCTGGAGCGAAGGAGCGAGAGGACCATCTCTTCGTCAAACATAGCGTTGGAATCCAAGTAGGTGTTCTTTACCCACTTGTTAATTACAACTAGGAACTTGCAGAGTAGGATTGACTGATTGTTGCTAGACCCCTTTTGGGCTAGTAGGGATCGCCTCTATCCGTAGAGGGGATTTACCTCTCCAACGATTGTAATTCCTACAGGAAAGTCCTATAGGTTTTCAGGGAATCCTATAGGATTACAGGGAATCCTGTAGAACAGAGCCTTGTAAATTGAGCTGGAGGAGTTCATAAATGGAAGGATCAAAGAAATAATGAAGAATATGAGATGGAGGGATTAAAATATGGATTTTGTATGTCCTTCTGTTCCTCTCAAGTTGCACTGATTCTCCTGTCGCTTCCCTGCAAAGAACATTTCCAATTTTTTTTTCTTTTCTCTCTCTCTCTCTCTCTCTTTTTTTCTTTTCTCTTTTTTGGAGACAACTAGTCTGCCCCCAAGGACGTTTTCATCCTAGATTCCTGCCCTGGGTGCCTCAAAATAGGTTTTCACCTAGAGATTTTTTTTCACACCATTGGACCGCTCCAAGAGGTTTTCAACCTAACATTGTGACTTAGGTGCCTCATGATGTTTTCACCTGAGTCTCTTTATTTTTTTCTTCTTTTTTTCTCTCTTTTTTTTGAGGGACTTGATGGGGTCGAAGCTGATACTTTCTCCACCACCATCACTATCTGGCTGTGCCAATGATGAATTCTTTCTTTGATAAGGGCTTCTTGTAGACCATCAATATGTACCCATTGACAAGTAAAGGGATAGCCTCTGCATCAATGATTCTTATATGTAATGAACCATTATTATGACATTTTTCCATGACATAAGGCCCTAACCATCTAGTCCTTAACATGCCTTTAAAATCCTTGTATTTAGAATCATACAACAAAGCCCAATCACCTTCTTGAAACTGTTTGTCCTTTATGTTCTTGTCATTCCAAATCTTCCTTTGAACTTGAGTCACCTCTGTGTGTAGGAGGGACTGCATCCTAAATTCATCTAACCCATTCAGCTAGAGCAATATTTCTTGTTGTGCCCTGGTGAAATCTAGATCCAATTGTGTTGTCATTCTTAAGGTGTTGTATTCAAATTCAATGGACAACAAGGCCTTCTTCCCATATACCATCTCATAAGAAGTGAATCTAGTGGTGGTCTTCCAGGTGGTATTGTAGGCCCAAGTGGCCTCAACTAATCTATTTTCCCAATCCTTTCTACTGCTACTAATCACTTTGGTCAGAATGCCTTCCAACACTCTGTTGGTTACCTCCATTTGTCCATTAGCTTATGGGTGGTAAGGAGTGGATGTTCTATGCTTGATCTTGTGCTGGCTTAATAAATTTTCAATCATGTGAGATGTAAATTGACTGCCTTGATCAATGACCAGTTCTCTAGGGTACCCAAACTTATAAAATACATTTTCCCTTAATAATTTAACCACTTTCTCTTTTGTAACTATTTTGATGGCCTTGGATTCAACACACTTGGTTGAATAGTCAGTGCACACAATGATGTACTTCTTTTTCCTAGATGGAGGGTCAATGGGTCCAATGAAATCCATGCCCCACTTGTCAAATGGCTCGAAAGAAACTTGAGGTTGCAGACACATTTCATCCCCTGGGGTAGGCTTCCCCATCCTTTGACACCGATCACACTGACTAGTATACCTCCTCACATCTTGGTGAAGAGTGGGCCCATAATAACTAGGTTTTAGTACATTGCATGATGTTCTTTTGGCTGCAAAGTGACCTCCACAAGGCCCAACATCACAGGTCAAAAGGATCTCAAAGACTTCCTCCTCCCTGACACATCTTCTCAGAATTTAATTCGGGCCTAGTTTGAAGAGGTTGCCCCTAATCCAAGTGAATGGGGCACTCTTCCTTACAATCTTGCTTTTGTCCTTGGAGGACAAATTTGGTGGAAACTGTGCACACACAAAGTAATTTTCTATGTCAGGAAACCATGGAGAGAGAACTTAAATGGAGAATATGTGTTCATTCGATATCTGATCATTAACTATTCCTTCCTCCCCTATAGGAAAAGTCAATAAGGAAAAAAAAATTACAACAACATTCTCCTTGCAAGGCTTATTAATAATAGTTAAATCAAACCGTTGCAGTAAAAGTAACCATCTAATAATCCATGCATTTACATTAGGTTTATTCATCAAGTATTTAATTGTAGCATGGTTAGTATGTACAAATGTTTGGTAACCTATAATGTAATGCCTAAATTTGTTCAATGAATGCACAACAACTAGGAGCTCCTTTTCAGTCACTATGTAGTTCAGTTCGGCTTTTGACAGATTCTTACTAATGAAGTAAATGGCATAAGGTATTTTGTCATCTATCTAGCGTAGGGCTACTCCTATGGATCTGTGAGAGGCATCGACATGTATATGGAAAAGAAGAGCCCAATTTGGGCCTCGGAGAATAGGTGTAGTCAACTTGTCCTTTACGGTGTCCAAGGCCTCTTCACTGCTTTCTGACCATAAACATTCGAAGTCTTTGGCAAATAACCAAAATAAAGGAGAAGCTAACTTGTTGAAGTCTTTTATAATTCTCCTGTAGTATCCAACTAAACGTAGAAAACTTCTGACATCCCTCTGTTTTTGTGGAGCTGGAACCTGTTGAAGCCCCGAAAATCTGGTCCATAACAAGGGGGATACCCACCCGGTCCAGGCCTTGGTTAGTAGCTCCTTTTCAATTTGGTATAGTGGGTCCAACTGGGGATATGGGACCAGTTTCCCAATTTATGTGTGTGTGTGTTGAGAATTGATATTTCCTTTCTAATAATTTCTAAGTAAAATACTTTTATTCTAAATCTAATGTAATTGTAATCTAATGAACAGAAATATCTAATTCTAAAACTAACTCGGGATTTAATCTTTCAGTTATGCGATCTAAAATGATTTCAAATGGAAATTGGTAATAAAGATCATTCAACTGCTATGAGAAATGAATTCAATAAAGATAAACCATTTCGTATAAAAAATTATACGAAACGATTGTGGAAAACATATCGCATAATAAGTTACTCATATATTAAGCATAAATAAATAGCTATCAACATACAGAAGTGTCAAATGATAACTCAAGCATTCAAGCATTCATATATAAATAACAGAACATGAATATCAACTTAACAGATAAGCAGAAATCATTAAGAGATAAAAGTACCATTTATAACTAGTTCTACTCCCGAGCTTCAGCAATAATGATTTATCTCTTCTTAATCCAACATCTACTAAGAGTACAAAAGTGCAACATCAATAGTAGATATTAAACGCAGATATCAATAAATCCTATTCCATTCATTCATCAAAACCTCCTCAAAGGGTGCAAAAGTGCATGTTCTAAGGACAAGCTTTTGACAAATTTCTGGACCCTTCTCTAAATGCATGAGAAGGGTTTAAATAATACTAGCTAAATCTAAAAAAAGTTTATTACAAAAATGTAGGATGCGGTTTAAATGACCGTCCTCATTTCAAGCAAAAATAAAGCAAAATTAAAACTAAAACTGAATCTAAAACTAAAACTGGAAACTAACTATCTATGTATCTGTTCCTTGTAGTCGCAAGCATTTAGCATTTGCCTAAGGAGAGTTGGCTAGCCGACTTCTGACTTTAGCTGTCCTGCGAAAACAAAATCAACAAGTACTGGCGCCATCTTCTCAGTAGAATTAATGATACATTTGAGAGTCATGCACTGGTTGTGGGGTTTTACCAAGTACGTCCAGTAAGAATCCCAATTCAACTTGGTTAACCTTTTGATGGACTCTACTCTCTCTTTAGCCTTCTGTCTCTAACTTCTTTGTAGATACTGTACATTTGGTAAATACTTACATACCACTTGAGGATATCCCTGATAAATACCACTGGTTTTAGAGTTCAAGTTTTGCTTTTTTGCCTTTAGCATTTTTTTCTACAAATTTTTGGGCTTACAGGTGACTTAGCGATTAGAGGCTTTCCTTCTCGAGGGGTTTTTCCCAACGATGCGTGATTAGCTCTAAGCACTAATCATGCATCGGAAACTGCCTCTGTTTCTCAATCTGGGCTTCCCTGGTGCGATTTTCGCCTCTTGCGCGCTTTTTGTTAGAGGATATAAACCTTAAATTTTGTGGAAAGAATGACTCCACGAGTTCTTGGTTTTGAGTTTTAAATTCTCTATTCGTGATATTAGCATTATCTAGTACCCATTTGACCATGTCCGTGTATGGAATATTTTTAGGCCTCGCCGCTATTCGGTGCAAGAACGAACATGCTAGTTCTGTAATAGATGCCTTAGACGATCCACGTGAATATGCAGTCACTGTAATCTACATTACTCTGGGATTTTCTTCCTCAAGTAGGCTTTGCATTCTTTCCCAAGTAGTAACACTGGCATCTTTGTTACAGGTGGTGTCTGTGTACAAGGGCGTCATTTCTTTATCTTCAGAACTCGGAGCTTTTCCCTTCTTTCCCATAATATTCTGAACAATGCTATGTATACTTCTCTGCTCTTCGCTCCTGCAGTTTACAAATGAGGCAAGAGTAATGATAAGAAAGCTTTAAATGCCAAAAACATATAAAATATATCACCTTACGTGAAATGGCTCTTCAATCAGATCAAAACCATATTTCATTAATGATTCCCAACTAACTTATTAATTAACATTAACACGCATAACTGGGCATCGATTTATGGAAATTTTCTTTTGAACAACGAGCCCTATAGATCTGCGATAAGGCGATTTTGTGATTTTCTTCGCAATATCGCAGATCGCAATATCGCTACTTCGTTGCATGTGGCAATCATCCATTAGAATGTGTTTTTTGCGACATGCGATTTGCAAGATGCGCCATCACATATCAGCTGTTTGAGGCATTTCACTTTAAGTGATATTTGAGGCATGTGATGAAATGAGTGTCTTTTAGTGCGTGATTTCACATCGCGATTTCACAATCTTAGGATTCTGCTTGTAGGAAAGCATTCATTAGCTTTTAGCGATGTGATGCTTTTTATTGAGAGAATGGATTTATTCGAACTTATCATAGAACTTAAGTCTTTTTAGATTTTTTGAGTATTCTCCTAAGTTATAATAGTAATTTTTGTTCAAAAAGGGAATACAAGTACTATTTTTTTTTTTGAATAAGGGTCCCCACTTATTTAGTATTAGTAATAAAACTAAACGAGAAGGCGGGTTGTTGCTGGGCACAACAATTGGTGATTCACTTGGAAGAACCAGTTATCTCTGCTTTTCCCTTGAATTTTCTAAACTTCCAAAACATAAAACTTTTCTAGAAAATCAAACTTTATTATAGAAAGAGAAAGTACACCATCCTTGCAGCTATCAATGATAATTTGTTTCTTCTATGTTAACTTTGTTTATTTACTTCCTAGAGCTAGTCATTGTATTTACATCAGACACTACTTGGTTTATAAAGATAAAAATAAAGCCTTCTCTGTAAATCAATTTTAAATATGCTCATTTGTCGTAGGTAGAGCCTTTGCTTCCAGCAGACATTTATAGCCTCAACAGGGTTACCTATTATCCAACAATGATCCTGTATCTTACTCAGATAAATATACGATTTTCAAGGGAAATCCATATCCACACTTATTTCTTTTATTTTCTTTTAATCCTTAAAGAACAATGCCTTGGTTTGGTAGCCAAATTATGACAGTGCCACTCACTTGATTTATAACTTTGTTGAACAAGCTGGCTCATAATGATACCCCTTGTCTTTTGATTGTAACAATCTCGAGTCATTGCCCTGTTGTGGTACGCAGTTTTGGCAAAGTCAGCAAGCTATAATATCTATGATCATGATAAGTTGGCTCGTGATGGGACCTCTTATTCTTTAAGTCAAAGTGTATCGCTGGATTATTCCTTGAAGCTTGTAATTTCCTAAGTGGGGAGGAAGTCATTGTTTCCTTAATAATAGCTCTGGACGACAATTGTAGAGTTTTTTGGAAAGAGCTTTTCTACAGAGAATCTTTGTTTTGTTATTGATACTTTTCATTTCATTGATATAAAACAAATTCCCACTAAAGTTAGTTTTTTAAATCAAAATTTACAAGGTTGAAACTGGTATAATTTTCAGGCTTATAACCTTTGACTGTATCTTTCAATAATAATGACCAATTTTCTAAAACAATTCTATTTATACAAGTGAAAAAACAAAATCTAAAAGAAATACTTGTCTTTTTCGTGATTTCCAAATGTAATCATTTACAACTAGTTTTATTATGAAAATAAAGGAAAATCTAATCTACAAAAATAGAAGAATGATCTCCTATGGAAAGTATTTTTTGAGGATTTTCCCGTTAACAGGTAAAGATTCTCTTTTTCCTGTTAAATCCTGTAACATAAAAGTAGATGGACCTATGATTTCTGCAATTTGGAAAGGGCCAAGCCACATCTGTTGAAATTTCGTATGTTTTCCCTTTTCCTCATGAGCCTTGTCCCATTTTAAAACTAGATCTCCAACCTGAGAGTCCTTTCTGGATATCATGTTTGAATCAAAAGAAGCTTTTACTAATGCTTGGTGATGAGCATGAGTTATTTTAGCCTGTTCTCATTCCTCTTCTAGCTTGAGGATTTGCAGCTGCCTTAGTTGTAAGGAAGAAGTTGGTGTTTTGTCAATATATTGAACTAAGGCCATAGAAGGAATTGCTAGATGAGTTGGAAGGACCACTTCTTTCCCATAAACTAAATTAAAGGAAGAAGTGCCAATGGAGGCTTTCTACATTATTCGGTCTGCCCATAGAGCATATATTAAGGATTTGTGCCAATTCTTATGAGTTTGATCAATGGTTCGCTTAATGATTCTGATTAAGTTTTTATTCGTTGATTCAGCTAACCCATTCCCCTGTGGATAATAATTGGCAGGGTATTTAAGCTTAAAACCTCTTTTGAGCGCAAATTTAGTCATAGCATTGCCAGAAAAATACGATGCATTAACAAATATTAAAGAAGAGGGTAAAACAAACCTGGTGATTATGAACTGACCTATGAAATCAATGATATGTTCGGCATTAGTTGTCCTGAGAGGAACTGCTTCTACCTATTTAGTAAAATAATCTGTAGCTGTAAGGATATACCTATGCTGTTTAGAAGAGTGAGGAACGATCTCACCTATTATATCCAATCCCCATTGATCAAAAGGTTGCTCAATGTTGACTGGTTGCAAAGGTAATGATGGTTTCTTTTGTTTCCCAATAGTAGTTTGACAAACTTGACATTTCCTTATGTAGCTATGTGCGTCCTTGAATAACGTGGGCCAATAATAGCCTGCACACAGGATTTTATGTGCCGTAGCATCTCCAGCACCCATGAAGTTCCTGCAACACCTTTTCAACTTCAGATTTCTCAAGACATCTAAGGAGAACAAAATCATAATTCATTCTAAAAAGTACATCGTTCACGAGTTGATATTGCTTAGCCTTCAACCTTAGGGCTCTTTTCTTTGTATAATCGAGATTTGAAGGAGCATATCCATTCTTTAGATAAAATATGATATCAGCGTATAATGATTCAACATCGTTTAGGCTAACCTCATACGTTTATATTTCTGCAGATGGTGTTTCCGAAATAAGCGATGCTCCAACCAGCATTTTGCAACAGCCTTGACCCTTTACAATATTTTCTGGTTTAATTTCAGCATCGTATTCTTGTAACGCAGTAACCCAATTGGCTCTTTTCTCACCTACGTCTTTTTGTACTAAGAGATTTCTTACCATCGGAAAAGGTACTATGATTTTTGTATGGGTTTTAAGCAGAAAGGGTCTGAAATGTTTGAATGCTTTGAAAATAGCATAAGCTTGTTACTCGACGTCTGAATAATTCAATTTAGCACCTTATAGATTTGAACTGAAAAAGGCAAATGGGGCTTCAGCATTGTCTTGATTTGCTTGAGTGAGTATCGCAGCATATGATCTATCAGCAGCAAATGTATATAAAATGAAAGGATCGGAAGAATTTGGAGTTGCTAAAGATGGAGCGTTAACAATTGCTTGTTTAATCAGAGTGAATGATTCATATCAAAAATCTAGCTTCCAGATGTGTAGCCTGAATGGATACCTCATCTATGCTAGTAGGGTTAAACATGAGAATGGTGTGCCTCAAATAGCTATGTAGACCACCTATATACTTCAGCAAAGTTTCAGGTGAGTCTAGAGAAATGCCTAGAATTAAAGCTCTTTTTCTAAATTCTTGGGTGTAGCTTTGTACACTTTTCCCCTTTAATTGGCGAAGAGTTTTCCAACTCATCATAGTATGTTACATATAAGCTAGTGGATAGAACTATTTTTTAATGGAAGAAACAAATTCACTCCAGGTGAAAAGAATTTTACCATGCTTCTTCAAATCAGCTTGTGTCCTGCCTTCCCACCGCACTAGGGTAGTTCCTCTAAGGCAAAGACTGCCCAGCTGAATCATTCTCCTTTATGAATCGATGTTTTTCACGCTGCAATATACATCAATCTGTCTAATCCTTTTCTGAATTTAATTCTCCATCATATATTGGAAAATCAAATTTTACATCTAATTTAATCAAAGATGTCTTCTTATTTTTATTTTCAGGGCTATCAGGAAGTGTTGTTAGAGGAGGCTCTTTTCCTTTCCCTTTGCCTTCAGAATGGCCATCTAGAAGAGATTCCTCTATTCATTTGTGTTGTTTGAAGGTTGAAGAATCTTCACTTCGACCTTTCTTAAATTCTCAATACATCTCTTCTACCATGGCTCTCATGGTCATGAAACTGTCCATGAACTAAGAGTCTGATTCCAAGGGATTTTCTTTTGCCATTTTCCTCCTGGGATATACTCTTCCTATTTCTGGGCTAGTCTCAACCAATTCTCCTTCTCCTAATTTGAGTTTTGACCTAGTTATCATTCATTAATCTAGCACAAGCTTGTCTAACCTTAGCAACCTAAAGCTCTGATACCACTTGATCTAAAAATGAGATCTAAGACAATTATTAAGGTATTATAGACTCATGTGCATGGATTTGCCTATGTTACCTTATGCAATGGATTGATAAGATTGCGAAATACATAGACAATGAAGCAGTTAAAGAAGCATAATAGACAACACACATAAACACAACAATTTTAATATGGATTTCACCCAAAACTCCTGGGCTAAATATCTTGGTCCAACCTTCAGTGGTGGCCTCTCTATTATGTCTTCAGAAGCAAAGTTTTACAATAGTGAGCTCAAATTAAGCCTCACACAAAAGATACAAAACAATAAGGCTTTATTTCGATCCGCCAAGTCTCTTTTGAGTACACAGACTCTCCTTACTAACTCTTTGTCTCTATTGTTTTGTCTCAGCACTGCTTTCAATACTGCTTACCTTTATTTCTATTGGTCTGTGGCTTTTAAAGTCAATCTGCACTATTTGTTCATACTCCTTCTCGACTTTCTATCTCCCAACCTCTGTTCACTCGAATCCCTCTTCTAAGCATTTGCAATCATGGCATAACGCCTTTAGGGGAGGTGGCCACCTGTTATGCAATGGATGAGTGCATCGAGCCTTTGAAATCCCTGAAATGGCTGCTTTTTGTTAACACAGAGAAATGCATTCAAAACTGTGAAAATCCACCAAAACACTGTTCATCCGAACTTCAAATATCCATAAATGCATCCTATTCTCCTATCGGGTCCACCTTTGTAGCGATATCACATCTCCATCGTTGATCTGGGAGATCCAGATCCAACAATTGTGGTTCATTTTGGGAAGCTCTATCGTACAGAGGTTAACCGCTTGATAAAGGTGGTTTCCTCTCTCCTCAACCTGGACATGTGGAAGCCTATGTATGGGATCAGGTGGAGTTCGGCCCAAACCACTTACCACCTTTGGCCTCCCGAAATCCCACTTGTTTCGTGGATTTCCCTTTTATATTAAAATGCATTAAAACATTGAAAACCTGCTTTATCAAACTTGAAATAGTATTCAACAACATTAATAAACCCCTTTCGGGTCTGATTAATCGCATCAGTGCTTGATTCTTTATATTTCATTTATTTAACGAAAATCACAAATACAAAGGAAATTGATGTTTCCTGAATTTCAAAATATATCAAACTTCGTTTATAATTGTTATCGGATCTAGCCATCGCATCGCATATATGCATATGTATATAATCCCGCTCCATTCTATTTGCTGATAGCGATATTGCGATGCAACGTGGGCCGTCTATCTACATGCTTGACCGACGGTCCTCGTTGACCTCGCTCATCGTAGTCGCATATATCATGGGGTCTCCACCGATAGCCTCCCTTTGCCACCACCGATTACAATTTGCTAATCAGATATGAACCATTGATCGATTAGATCCGATGACTCCTGTGCATTCACTGTTCAAGCCTCCGATATTTTGTTTTTCACTATTTTCTTGTGTTTTTCACCTCCCGATAGTGTTTTCTGCTATTTTATGGAGGTTTTCCCATGCGATAATTTTGATCTTTTGAATGATTTTGAAGACATATAGAGTATTCTAGGATCCATTTGGATCAAAAGTGGTCTCCTATTCAGTTACGAATGGCGAACCAATAGAAGATCTTGCGCATGGGAAGATTGCAAGGGTTGACAGTATATATTGAAGGTGCAAGTGCGCAGGCGGATTTTGAAGTGATAGAGATTATCGATGACAGTAATCCCTATCTAATATAGAAAATTTTTGGCACTTCAACCTCAATCATAAATGTCCATAAACTGAGGGCTCCTAAGTCCCTAAAAGTGTTGCTTCACTGCCTAAAGGAATAACGTCAGTTGATTACATCATCTCCCAGAAGTTCTCCACTGAAAACTGCTCATAAATGGTCAAAACTGGACCATACTGAAAGCTCAGTGCAGAGGGTGCGATGCATATCACCTTCCTAGTGTACAAGGTATGATGCATACTAAATTTCTCCTCTGTAGGGTGCGATGGTTGGGAATGGACAAATGGCAGGGACAAAATGCGAGGTGGAAGATCATGGAATCTTTTAGAAGCTTCCCCTCTGAAACTTGCCTCTCTGTTTTCGACCAGGGATGAGTAAGAGATCATCATTCTCCAAGTGGAAGCAGGAACTATTAGAGAGAGGACACTAATCAAGATCCCAGAAGATAACTCACCTCTCTGTAATCATCTATATATGGATCCCTCATCACAGAGATCCAAAGGTTGGAATTTGGTATCTTATAGAGAAGTGTTGTTGGTTTACTGGTGTATATTCATAGTGTTGAGTGATCTAAGCTTTGCTTGAGGTGAAGAAGGGCTTCCTAGCTGGAGGATGATGCTGGGTCAAAACATATGGTTGTAATCCTC